>PVJD01001787.1:0-240343 GCA_004026545.1 Mormoops blainvillei | reverse complement strand
AGAAGAATATGGCTTTCTTTTGCCACATGCCCTCCAATCCCACATAATGAGCGCTATATACCCCAGCAGCTGTGGCACATATAATCACAGACATTGGGAAGGAACTGGTTGCTACACAACAGGATGTGAAGGAAAGGAGAAGATTCCACTGGGCATGGCGGGGAAGGGATTCCCAGGGTTAGCCCTCTCTGATTTACACAATTAGCCTGAGGATGTTGAAACTTCCGATGCCACTCCATGAACAGGGCCATTATTACAGGCTCCACAACCAAGTTTTTGGAATCCTGCAACTGTCTCCAATCTGTCATCACCAATTTGACTCATCATTTATTTAAGCAGGATCCCCAGAGATCCTTCTAAGTGTCCGAATATCCCCAACTCCAACTCTTTATTAAAAATTCAAAGACAAATTAACATGGAAGTAAACTGCTTCCATTTTTGTTCATCATAAATCTGTTTTCCACTCCAAAAGTGGAAAATGCTTTATCGGAAAGTGGAAAACTCATTATCGGAAAATGTAGAGCAAACATGTTCTTGCCATAGAGCTAGATGCCTATATGACTGGCTTGAGTCCCTAAAAAAATAGCCTGGTTAATCTAATCTGATTCTAGATATATTGTTTCTTTCCCTTTGTATACCAAAAAGGTACTCCTGTTGGAGGCTTATTCAAGAAAGAAATTCACTCTCTTAGGTGAAATCTTCTCATTGCCATCCCCATCCAACATCCAACTGTCCACTTCCATAGCACTCTTCCCTACCCTTGTCCAGCTACGGGCCTGGGCTCCTGAGACATCCCTCTGTCTCCTCTCCCTCTAATTTGCATTAACTATCCTTAGCCATTTAACTCTTCATTAAGTACTGCCTTTATGTTAGTTATTTGGTTTAAAAGCCCTGAAAACTCTCATAACCATTCCATACTTATTCCTGAGTAAATTAGACTGCTCATTTCAGATCAAAAATGCAACTAATAACACCTAAAACACTTATTCCCAATTCACTAGATTCTCTAGAAAGTCCTTTCTTATGAACAACATTCCTCTCATGAAATATGGCTGAATAAAATCCTAAATGTAAATATTGAAAACTTACAACTTTTTATCTGGGAGTTCGCAAGGATGCCATCTTGGCGGTGGTAAGGAGAAAACACAAACATTGAACTAAGGACAGACGGGCCTTCCAAACTCAGAGCCCTGTTGGAGCTGACACTGAGCTCCGGGACTCACTGAGGATCATTCCTGTCTCATCTTGATTTTCCCTCTAATAAGATGTACAGAAGATGCCTTGGTGTTCTACTCAATTGGAAGTCAAGAATACCTGCTTGGTTTTTTTAATTTTTAACTCCCATATTTTCCAATGCCAGGTGTGGACTTTTTTCTGCAGTTCATTAAATCATAAACCATAGCATCTACTTTAGAAATCATGTAGTTTAGTCCTTTGGTTTTACAGAAACTGAGGCCCAGAAAAGTTAAATGAGTGTTCCAACACCATAGGGTTAAGGGCAGAATGAAGCCAAGAATTCAGGCCTCAGTGATTCCAGGTCAGAGATTTCCCCAATGTAAACATAATTCTTCCCACATTCAGGGAGCATTTATGACCTGCCTATCCTGGCCACACAAAGTGCCAGGTACTGCCTAAATGTTGCTAAACGCAGCCTTCAGTTCCTTGCCAACTTATTTGGATCAAGTTTTACAACTGCTTGTGCAGTCCAAGCTGGCACATCTTCTGTGGCAGATTTAGAAATAGCCACCTACTTCCTATTAAAGAATGGGAACAACACATAAATAAGATTCTCCCATATTATTGCGCTTATTTCTACCAGCATCTGGGAGAGAGCTGCTTCAAAGTTTATTTACTAACTAAATTGTAAGCCTCTCAAAGGCAGCACTTCTGTCTTCATTTATAATTATTTGTCTTTCCATTTTAGTCATCTTTTCATCCCCAAACCAAACATTGTTTCAGACATTATTAAAATAATGACCATGTGTCCTTTATGTCACACACTTTCTCTTTAAGGGGACACGTGAGCTGTGAATAAATTTCCTGTGTGTGCCCAGATTATCTGTCCGTGTTATGGGGACACTGCAGTCCATTGGCCCCCTACCTGCTTCTCAGAGACCAGCACTCTCCCTGCCCTCATGGAGATCACACAGAAATCATTCAATATCTGATTATATCGCCATGCTGCCAACAATCTGCTGTACCTTCCTTCCTAGGACCAGAAGTTCATGTTTGATAGCATGGTCCTTCACAGGATGACCTCAGCCAACATGACTGGCCTGGATTCCTACCCACCCTTCCCTGCGCCTCCCCCTCCCCTAAGTACCACGTTCATTTATGCCTTGTTTCTTTTGCAATGTATTGTTCTCTCTACCCAGGATGGTACACTAGTCATACTTCAAAATCATGTGTTAGTATCTTCTCCTCCGTACATAGCTCATGCTCCTTTCTTTGAGTTCCCTTAAGGTTTTGTAACATTATTTATTTACCAGTTTTGTATCTGAAGAAATATGTCTGAGGGTATTAATTCTTGGGATGGTCAGAGGCCTAACGAACTAGTTATCATAACAAGCCTATGGGTCCTCAAATGCAATTCTGAGGTATTTCCCTCGCCCACTTCAGGTAAAGTTGATAGCTCCGTTCTCCTGAACTCCATCTTCAATTTAGGCAAAGGGGACATACGTATTTGTTCATCAGCCAGTATGTATCAAGTGCCTCACATGTGTTCCACACAGTTCCAGGTGCTGGAGATATGGCAGTAAGCCAGGGGCCCAGGGCCTACTACAGAAAACAGCAAAGAGCCTTTGCAGGAGAGTCTCTTTGGTAAAACGCTGGCAGGGGTGAGTTAGGTCTTAGATCCATTACTCTATCAGAGAAGTTGTGTAAAGGTGGCTGGGAAATGAGCTTTGGGGTAAAATATTTTTAAAAAAAAAACAAACTTTAGCCAGGAAAATAATACTGCACTCTCATTTGTTAACTCTGCCCCCACTCAAGCAAAGGCATGTATCACCATTACAGTTGAAGGAGGGATCATTGACAAATTGTTCACTGTTTCACAAGATTCTTTTTCCTGCTCTTTCCTTTGTGAGAAATCGGCTTTGAAGCTTCCTGCTGCTAGACCTTTATGTTATACGGGAGAGTATCAGGCCAATGACTTCTAAAGCCAGGATGAAAACGCCAAGAATTTTATAGAGTTTCTGAGCATTGATTCCCTTAATGACCCGAAAATAAGCCCTGTGTGAAAAAGATCGCATTCAAAACACAGCACTGTTTCCGAAGCCCCAGACAGGACTTGAGTGTGATGTACTCACTAACTTGAAAATTGTTGAAAGGGTTTGCTTTGAAGTATATTGCTGAGCACAGCACATGGATGCCAAATGTCATCCCCTTCCTTACAGCTTACAGGACTGGTGCCAAAGGGAGACCTTCACCCAACCAGAATCTCTGCTTTTGACAGCCTAACACAGTCCTAATTGGAGAATTCCTCTCCTGCTGCCCAGGGAAGAGAAGCTTCGTTTACCTAATGCAGAGAAGGTTCCATTTGAAAAGGCATCAGAGCAAAAGGCAGTCAAATCAGACCGCGCAAGGGCTTTCTCCTGGTTTGTATTTCCACGCCTTACGGTTCGGTGATCAGGACGTGGAGTTGCAGATCGTCATTTATTTGTCAGAGCATGAGTTTCAGCATTTTCATTTCTCTAACACTTTCCACGGTTATGAAGCTTTGCCCAATTTCACATGGGAAGGCAAGTGGATTTTTTAGTGCAGTTATAATAATGTCAATAAGAATTTAAAGGGTTGGGGGGAAGAAGGCGGGTGTAAGTGGAAGAGAGGGTGGGGGATAACTGGTCATGGAAAAAATACAATAAAAAATGAACTAGTAAAATTTTTATAAATAAATAAATAAATGAACTTTTAAAAAGTCTATATAAAACAGACTATGTATAGCTCACTGTATGCAAATACTTTGCCTTTTTGAAGACCATTTCACATAAATTTACACAAAAACACAATAAACAGAATCAAAAAGCTAAATTTGTATTCTGTCAGTAGAGGGACAGAACACACTGAGAAGAAAAATTACGTAAATAAACTCAACTTGAGTTACTTTTTGAAAAAGCCAGAAAACTGCCATTACTGTAGCCTTTATTTTAAACATTAAATGAAATTAAAGTCATTTAAAACAAACTCTTACCATGTATGATGGGCCCATTCCCCATAGCCTGTAGACTGTTGTCAACCACAGTCCCCCTGGCATTTAGGAGAGCATAAGAACCACTGAAACAGTCTATAAGGACATAATTGAATTAACCACATTTACTAAAAAGTCAAAAAAGTCCTTATATGATATCCCCATGACTTGAAAACAATAACGGGATTCCACCTAGGACCTCGTGATGCCCAGTATTCAATTAGAGTACCCGATATGGTGGCACCATCTCTATTTTTTCCTAAACATTTGAGACACTCCACTAGATGTTTCACATACATATTTGATCATTTAATATGGAACCCAAACTAATCCAACTTTTTAAAGTTGACTTCCTGTATTTTCTGAACATCAGTTCAGAAATTGTTGAGAGTTTGCCTGTGTTTGAAACATTTAGAACCACATAACAAAATAAATGGTTAATCTTTTTATCTAGAATGTGCTTCTATTTTGTAACATTAACAGTAATCATAATATTATACATTTGCTTACCACTTTACAACTTGCACAGTAGTTTTATCTCCAAAATCTCTTCCACTAGACTGTAAGCCCTACCACTGCACGGTCAAGTTACACATTAAGGGCTGTATCCCTCATGCCTGGTGCAAATGCTAACTAACTCTGTTTTTATATAAAAAGTAACTTCATTCAAAGTAGGCATGCTAGGTATAAATATTCTTATTCTAGAGATGAGGAAACTGAGGTGCAGAAAAGCTAAAAGATAAGTAAGTGGACAAGCTGGTACCAGCCAGCCCTTCTCACCCCAAGCCCACTTCTCTTTCCATTGAATTTACCCTGTCATCTTGCATAATTTATTTTTTTAAGTAGCTGTTAATCCACAAACTGTTAGGTTTTTTATGGTGTCACTTGATCCACATGATGACCCTATTAGAACAGTGTGGGATACAGCTTTCCCATTTAGTTGATGTGAAAACTGACTCAGTAGGGTCCTAATCACCTTACTCATAATATATATTCTGTTATATTTTGTTTCCGTCCCTAACTCTCCAAGAGGCAGCTCTCTCATTTTCACATTTAATTACTGTAGGTCTGCAGTGGGCCAGGCTCTTTGGGAACACACAGGACCAATGGCACAGCCTCCACCTTCCAAGGACTCACCTTCCTGTGGCAGGTACAGACACGTGCACAGTTGACCATATAAGAGAGCCAAGCATAATAAACATTTAAAAGGGACAGAAAGAAGGCAGAGGGTTCATCAGTCTAACAAGAAACTAAGGCATTTAGGGCCACAACGTGCAGCCCTGACTGTGACTCCAATGTACTCTCCATACACGGATAAGACACCTACTTTTGATTTCTCAGCCTGTCAAATAGGAAAAAAAGAACAGTGTTTATGGTGGTGGGAAGGTACCATTTATATAATCCAGCCTCTCTCTCTCTCTCTCTCTCATGTCTCCTTTCCAGCTTAAATTAAACAAATTAAAAGTTGTTTCATTTTCTGATGGATGTTAACTAGACTTATTGTGGTGATCATTTCCCTATATATACAAATATTAAGTCATTATGTATGCCTGAAACTGGCACAGTGTTATATATCAATTATACCTCAATTTAAATAAATAAAAAGGCTACTTTTCAACTTTTAATCATACCTGAGTCCTGGTAGCAGAAGCCCGTTCACTTATCTCTCACTAAAGAACCCTCATCTTGTTCACAGTTGATGTGCCTCATTCATTGCATGGCTTTTGTTTGTCTAAGTGTTGGGTCTCCACACAGCTGTGCATTAGAATCACCTTGGTGCTTATAAAAAGTTCTAATGCTTTCTCTCCTCTCCTTGGTCCCCACTCAGATCAATTATATTGATAGCTCTGTCCATTGTTTTGTCCATAGAATAAGGTAGCTAAATTCAAATTATTTAATAATGACAAATAATTTATATCTATAACTTCTTTATGGTGAATTAAGGCATTTTAATTTTCTCTCTCTAAAGTCAATAAACAATTATTTACAGAAAATTTCAAATGTAATGTGCGATAATCTGAAATGTTCTCACAGCTCTGTAGGTGAATAAGCTGTGTGTGAAATTCAATGAAGACTAAAAGTAAAATTAACATCATCTTGTTTCTTGGAGGAGAGTTAGGAAAAAAGAATGAGAGAGGAATTGGTTCACTTTAATAATTATTTTTAATTGGAGAAAAAGATGTAATATTCTGATGTGAACTAAATTGCTTATTAGCAGCTACCAATATAAGCTACTGCAGAGACATATGTATTTTGTAAAATAAATAATGGGGAATAAATGCAGTAGCTATTTCTAAAAATGTATTTTTGTTAAACTATGGTGTTACTTCCTGAAAGGAAGAAAGATTGGAGTTTGAAACTGACCACTTTGTCACTAAATTACTTCCACAGTTTCAATGGTCTGCATTTGTAAATGACATGAAACAGATACTACAAGAACAAAATTGTCTGATTCTTGTTACTTTGTGCCTGCTCTGTATTTTAGTGACAAAGGCTGTTTCTAGAAGTCCCTGAGAATCATGTATGAACACATTAAGATTTTTTTTTTAGAAAGAACAGATCAAAAGGACTCCCTGAAGCCATGTCTGTCCTTTATTTCTGCTAGTATAATTACTAATCCATTTGGTGGAATACTGGTATTTTGCTTTTTTCTAGGCTCATGATTATATTACTTTTTTTTATCTTTGTTGTCTAAAATGCCAGCAGTAGGCTAGAATAGCTCAGTGACTTTGGTCATAATAAATGTTAAAATTAAGAATGACATACAGATCTCAGGGTATGGCGGAAACAAAAAAATGGACTAGGAGCTATTTCTCATGTGTGAGCTGGAGCGAGTTGCAAGTAACCTCATTGGGCTGCAGTACCCATAAATAACGAGGTTTTTAAAAAGTGATCTTTATGAGAAATTCTTAAAATTAAAAATATTTTATTTCTCCCTCGACACCTATTCAATGTAATCTGTTTAATCAGAAGTCTACTGATGTATCAATATTCTTAATTTTCATGTGTTCTCAGTAACCTTTAGGCACTCCTAATGCAGGGGAAAAAAGAGCAGTACAGGAAAGGCTTCACCAACAGCTACATTTATAGTATTACACATGGGAATGGTCAGAGACCGTGTCAAATTCCTCACAAGTAACTCCCAGTGGTAAGGTGTCCTAAGTTCCAAACATCTGCATGTGAGTACCTTGTGATGCTTGTTAAACATGCAAATTCCTGAGTTCCTCTCCACACAGAGGGAATCACAATATCTACAGTGGAGCTCTGGAATCTTAACACACTCTTCAAGCATTCTTATTCACAGGAAAATTTGAGAACCAGTGAACTCGAAATAGACCCAAAGTTATTCATGTTGTCTCCAGCCCTTCACAGAAAAATAAGGTGCTTGCATCTGACTCTGGCACTCAAGAACTAAATTTTTGTGTATGCCTTAAGCTTTACAGGGAAGTATTAATTTTCCATTTCAGAGAGAAAGCATGTAGAGTGGGGTCACAGTGGCAAACTATCAGTACAATTGGAGGCTTAAAGGCAGAGTCCCTGTGCTTCCTGAGACAGTTAAACCCGTTATTGCTCTCATTCAAAAAGTAAGCGCCTTCACCAAAGAGCTTGCTAAATGCCTGCAGGCCCACTGGGGTCCCTCAATTGAGACATGTTTCATGTAGAAATTGGATAATTAAAGAATGTATATTCAACTAAATTTGAGGATCTTTGAGGTACTAAATAACATAAAGGGTGCTAAAAGGCTGTGTGTAGATATGTCTGTCATTGCTAACTATGAGAAAAAGAGCTCTTTTGAAATCTGAAGTCTAGAGTGTAGCTTTAATCTACTTCATCAAAGGTAGCATCTTGGATTTGGCAACTGCCATTAAATCTAGCAATTTTTTTTAATTGAAAATAGCTTAGTTACAAATAATGTAAGCTCTAAACAGGAATTTAATGTGGGGTGGCGGGGGGGGGATTATTGCTCACCAAATGACCTAAATGCTTCCTAAATTCCACTTCTAGCAATGATCCCAGCCAGCCCCCATCCTGCAGTGCACACATTCAATGGTAACTTCAGTTTTGTTTCTGATGCTGAAGACAACTCTATCTGTCTTCTCATTTAAACCTCTGTTTATAGAGGCATTGCATAATATTACCTGAATAAAAATTACCAGGCAATTAAAATCCGCTAAACTAATTAAAATAATATATTATTTTACAAGACCTAATCATTTTTTCTTAAACTTGTAACAAAGAATTTCCAAATAACAGGTAGCCCATATACTTCATATCTTCATTTCACATGTGCAATGAAGAAATCTAGCCTATTGCCACAATGTGTACAAACATTCTTTATTTTCCCAGGAGATATATAAAGAGACATTCTAGCTATGACATGATTTTTATATTATTCCAAGTAGATTTAGGATGAACTATAAAAGATACATAAACAAAAAAGTAATTGATTTAATGATTTTTTTGCATGAGTGTTACTTTTTCTACATGTTTGCAATATTTCAGTGAACAACAAAAAGTGACAGAAATTGTGCCGCCATTCTGCTTGAGAGAAACAATGAGTATAATAAAAGTAGCCCTAGTTGGTGTGGTTCAGGGGATTGAGTGCCAGCCTGTGAACCAAAATGTTGCCAGTTCAATTCCCAGTCAGGGCACATGCCTGGGTTGCAGGCCAGGTCCCCAGTAGGGGACACATGCGAGGCAACCGCACAATGATGTTTCTGTCCCTTTCTTTCTCCCTCCCCCTCTGTCTAAAAATAAAATAAATAAAACCTTTTTTAAAAAGTAAAATATATGGTATATAAGATGATGGTTAGTGCTGTGGAAAAATTAGAGCATAGCAAGAGGTTTGGGGGTGGGGAGGCAGCTTGCAATTTAAATAGGATTATCGGGATAGTCACAGATAGGAAGGAGAAGGTTTGCACACTGACTGGGAAAAGGTGAGGACTTCACAAAGCAGATATTTATGGTAAAGGGTGTTCCACACAGGAATGGCTAGCACAAAGGCACTAAAGGCTGGTTGCTACAAGGAATTATAGAGGCCAACATAGATGCGGAAGAAGGCGAGAGGAGTGGTAGGACATTACATTGAGGAGCAATGGGAAGGGAGTGGCAAATCACGTCGAGCCTTCCAATCCATTGCAAAGACTTGGTTAATTCTTTGAGGAAGTTGGGAAGCCACTGAAGAGTTTTAAACAGATATGGCCTGAAAATCAACAGCTCTTCTTTGACCCATCAGAGAAATGAGGTCACAGGGTAAAGGGCAACCCTAAAATCTAGAGGGCCAGGTAAATCCAGAGTCATAGCCTAGATCTGTTTACCTAAAGCAGAATCTTCTGGAGCTATATACAAACTGGTAGGAAAGCTATTAAATAATAACTTTGACAAATTGAGGGAAACTGAGTATACACTAGCATGAGAAATGAGAAATGCCTGGGGACCACAGTCTTGGGGGGGTTTACCTCCCAAACTTCATCAGGTGCTCACAGTGGAGAACTGATGCGGATCACCTGTGACTCTTCCAGGGGGAGAGGAAGAATAATTTTTGTGAAATACTCACAGAGCATTCTCCATGACAAAGGGCTACTCTGCAGGGAATAGATTTTATCAGAGCTTTACGAGCCCTAAGGAAAGAGTTTTTCTCCCACTCCAGCCCCCTCTAGCCTTCTTGTCTCACCTAAGCGGACAGCGGAAAGCAAAGAAACACCTGTGAAGGCCATAGCTCAGGGACATAAGCTCACTAAAAGATGCATATTTAATCATAAGATCATAGAATGCTTCCCCCCCGCACCTTATCACCATACCAACAGGGCTTCCATATAGTAACAGTGGATCACAAGGAAGGAGATGTGAGATGCAGACTTTCTCTGAGGAGAAGTACTTAGGGAAACCCAAAGTAAAAAAAAAAGGATAAAAACAGGACTTTAGAAGAATTTGAAGTCTCTGCCACCTGTAGCTACAACAAAAATTAAATACAGCCCAACTCCTAATGAGATGAACATAAAACCTCACACTGCAGGCCTTTTTTTTTAACCTCAGTTCCTATAATAAAATCAAATTCTATAAATTACAAATACTGTAGGTGAAGAATGCCTTTCATGGGTTCATCAGTAAAGTAGACATAGCTGAGGAAAAGAATGTGAGCTCCTTTGAGAAGATAGTGAAAATAGCTCACTAGAATATCCAAAAAGCATGAAAACCCCAAGGTCTATCAGAAGATAAATGGATAAACAAATATGGTATATACTTGCAATGGAATATTGCCCACAAAAAGCAATGAATATTGATACATGCTATAACTTGAATGAATCTCAAAAGTATGCTATGTGAAAAAAGCCAGACTCAAAATGTCACAAATTATATGATTCTACTTATATGAAATATCCAGAAGAGATAAATCAAAAGAGACAGAAAATAAACTGATGGATGCCAAGAGCTGGTAAGAGGGGATAATGGGGAATGACTGTGTAATAGATAATTTCCTTTGAGGTGATGAAAATAATTTGGAAATAGACATAGATAGTGGTTAACCAACATTGTAAATATACTAAGTGCTACTTAATTGTATGTTTTAAAATGATTAATTTTATGTTTGTGAATTTTACCTCAGTTTAAAAAATATACATCACTAGAAAAGGCCCAAACTAAAATGCAAAGAGAAAAACAGAATGAAAGAACAGAATGGAACATCTAAGAACTGTGAGATAATTTCCAAAGGTGTAACATGTGGAACTGGAATACTAGAAGAAGAAGAGAGAACATTACAGAGGAATATTTGAAATAATAATGGCTGAAAATTTTTCAGAATTAATGACAGACACCAAATAATAGACACAGAAAATTCAAATAACAGCAAGTAGGTTAAATATCAAAAACCTTACCCTGTATATATATATATATATATATATATATATATATATATATATATATATATTTCAAATTCCAGACAAACAGAAAACCTTGAAAGAAGCCATAGATTTAAAACAAAACACTTTTTTTATAGAAGAACAGGGATAAGAATCACAGCAGAAACCATACGAACAGGAAGAGAGTGAAGCAAATATTTAAAGTCTTAAAACAAGATACCAACCTAGAATTCTATACTCAGCAAAAGTATCCATCAGTAGTGAAGGAGAAATAAAGAAATAAATAAGGAAACTTGAAATAAAGAAATTTTGCTTTTCAGATAAGCAAAAACTGAGACTTCAGCAGCAGCAGACCTGCCCTATAAGAAATGTTAAAAGACTTTTTTCAAAGAGAAAAAATTATATAGTTCAGAAACTTGGAAAGGAAGGGCATCAGAGAAAGATAAATGAAGTTAAAACAAAATCTTTAATTTTCATATTCTTCACTGATCTAAAATATAACTGTTTAAAATAATAATGATAACAATGTATTGAGTTATGACAGCATATGGACAAATGAAATGAATGACGGTATTATCGTAAGGGACAGCAGAAAGGAATTGAGAATATTCTGTTATAAGGTACGTGTACTATATGTGAAGGAGGGTAGTGTTATTTGAAGATGGACTTGGTTTAAAATGACGATTAAAATAAAGATAACTATTTGATTAAGGTTGTTAAAATATAATGCAATAAAAGAAGGAAAGGATGGGAAATAAACTATATAATCCAGAAAAGAGAAGGCTTTACATATACATATGTGTGTGACTGGGGGTGAGGAGGTGAGGAGCAATCAAATACTTAGAGACATCCTGTCAAAGAAATATCAGGCACATTCTTCATTGCTCCTGAGGGGAGAAATGATACCAATAATTAAGAGCTATGGAAAAGTAAATTTAGGTTCTGGCTGGTGTGGTTCAGTGGATTGAGTGCCAACCTGCAAACCAAAGGGTTGTTGTTTCGATTCCCAGTCAGGGTACATGCCTGGGTTGTGGGGCAGGTCCCCAGTAGGGGGCACATGAGAGGCAACCACACATTGATGTTTCTCTCCCTCTCTTTCTCCTTCCTTTTCCCTCTCTCTGGAAATAAATAAATAAAATCTCTTTTAAAAAAAAGAAAAGTAAATTTAGATTAATAAAAAAATAAATTTTCCAGGCATTAGAACTATTCAAATACAGGATGGACTGTTTGGGAGATAGCGATCTCCCCTACAATTGCCAAGCGCACGGGCTCAAAGATAAGTAGAAATGATATTGCAGAGTGCATCCTGCATTGAACCAGTGAAGAGGTAGAAAAAAATGGCCTTTAAAATCACTTGGAACTTTACACTTCTATGATTCTACATTCTGGGTACACTTCAATGCTAGAATTCTCCTTGAATGGAAAACCCCGTCTTGGATAAATCTTGTGAAACTTGGAGTTTTTCATCATCAGTAAAGACGTCAGTGAATCAACTGATTTTTAAATACATTTTTAATATTTAGGGTTTAGATTCCTTGACTTTGGTCATCTAAATATGACTCTGGGTAATACGAGGCATTTTTGGAAGAACATCAGGGAAATCTAGACTTGATTGAAAGCTGTGAAGTCAGGGTTGGCAACAGAATTCTTCAAGGGAGCTTCAGAGGGCTAGGAAATAGGTACCTTGGCTACCGCTTCAACAACAAAAAGAGTAAAGTCAATTTCCCCTGCTGTGATAAATGTGCTCCAACTATCATCTGTTTTCAGCCTTCTCAAAAATCTACAGGAAAGAGAAGAATAACCTGGACTCTAAGGCTTCTGACTTTTTATTGGGAGGCAAGGACGGGCTTTATCTCTCTCTCTACCTCCGGCAGAGTCACTCAGCAAAACAGAAGCCACACTCATTATTTTAAGAGAGAACTTTTAATATGGGTAATTGGAGGACAGAAAAATCAAAAAAGATCGTTAAAGAAACACAGAGGTAATTACCGCAGGAAGCATTTATCGTCCCAGGGCTGCCAAAACAAACGGAACAGGATGGGTTATCAGAATCCAGAAGCTCGGGGAAACCTTACATTGCCAATATCCAACCTCTGAGAAAGAGAAGAACCCAGTTAATGCTGGTCTCTTAAGGCTTCAAAGGAAGGACCTACGAATCTGGACTAGACCCCAGAGGAGAGCCGCTCGGCCAGGCTCCTGCTGGTATGCCTAAACCTGGCGCTAGAAGTACAGCAAGACACTGGACACGGACACCACAACTGCAGCTGCAAGGGCAGAACACCAACGCTGGGCCACTGAAGATGGGAACAGCAAGTAAACAGGAAGAAGCAAATCCCTTGTCCCTCCTCCTACCCTCTAGTCTCCACCTAGTGCCCTCTATAGACAGGCAGTCAGTTAGCAAAGAAGAAGCCTTGATGTAACGGAGCGCAGAGCATATCCCCCACAACCCTTGCGGGCGGGGAGAGTCGATGGTGCAGCATTTAAGATACATTACATAACAAAGGCAAGTTAATAGCCATGAAGCAAGGATGGCTGCTGCCCAGAGCGAATTGTATAGAGACTGTGAAAATGCTGAGGAACTCATCAAATCAAAGAGATTTGAAAGAGCCAGGGGCAGAGCTTATATTGCACCTCGCAAGAGGCAGGGATGGATGCCCACCCCAGATGTCCATGCATCACTGGGAACTTTTGCCCTGACTAAAGATGGCAGCCAAAAGAAGGTAAAAGATACAGGAAACTGGCAAAAATGGCGGACCCTAACACATCATAGGAGAGGTCAGATATGAGGTTACACAGGAAGTTCTGGGACAAGCACTTAAATGAGGGTGGGCTGAAAGAGAAGAGGTCCACCACGAGGTCTAGAGCGTAAGAGAGGAGGTCAGCCAGGAGTCAGGGAGGAAGCCATGCAGTCTGGAGTAAGAGAGAGAAGGTCTGAAAGACAGGAGTCCAATGAGTCATGGGAGCTGGCAGTCCAGCACCAGGGGACGTGCCCAGCCACCCAGATTTGAGTCTGCTTGGAGAAGAGGGCAGCAGAGCTGACAGAGCTGCGTGGGACCTTCCTAGCCACCCAGATTTGTGAGAGATGCTTGGAGCTGAACTGAGACCAGGGAAACTGAGCTGCAGACTTCCGCTTTCCTGAACGATGGTACCTCTGACTGGCATATTCTGAAACTGGCCTGGTTTAGCAAAGGGAGGCAGGACTATGTGTTCAGGGGTGGTTTTAAAGAGAGGGGGACTTAACAGCAGAAACTTGCCATTATTCTAAGTCTGTGTAGCCTTTAAATAAACAACGTCTTTCCTTTTTCACCAGACTCTTGCATTGGGAGTCGCACTTCTTGGTGGTGGGCAGTCGAACCCCGCAACTGTTGCAGAACAGCACTGTCAGGGCTCTGCAACATTGATTTGTATGTAATCCCAGGCTGAGTTATCACAAAGCCAGGTACAGCAGGGGTGGATGGGAGCTGAGAGACAACTGCTTAATCACCGGCACACCATTCCCCCAACACCAACACAGTGATGGAAGTAACAGTCCAGAGGAAATTGAGTTGATAGTGAAAAAGGGGTCATTTTTCGGGCAATCAGAAGGAACATGGGAACTCCAGAGCACTATGAATAAGTACCCCTAAGTTTCTAGTAGATGATAGATACTTCTCACAATTTCTAAAAACTCACAAAAATATTTTGATTTTTGAATTTAAGAGATTTGTTCAGTTATGGCTATGAGGGGAAAGTTAAAATTGATTTAATTAATGCTTTACCCACCCAATGTATAGATGGTATGAGGAGCACAGATCGAGACAGAGCACCGTTGCAGAATTAAAAGCTAATTGAGATCATTCCCAGGTAACTAGCAACAGGCATTTTGCAGAGCACATCAGAAGGAAGCAAATCTCTTTTAAGTAGTCACTGAAACTCTACTTTAAAAAGTCTGGCTTTAGAGCAATTACAGAGCGAGGTACCAAGAATTCTCTGCATTAGTATTAAAGGCTCTGTTAAAGGACCCAGCAAATACAGGGCAGACAGTGAAATGAGAACTGGGGACACACGGAGACATCAACAGGCAGCAAAAACAACCAAATCTAAAAAAAAAAAAATTAAAGTATCTCCTTTATACCAGGCTAAGCATCCAAGATAGGGGAGGGATTCAAAGTTAATATCAAAATGCCATTTTCGCAGATAAAGAGCTTCCCAGACAAGAAAAAACTAAAGGAGTTTATCATCATCACCAAACCAATCATATAGAATGTTAAAGGAACTTATTTAAGAAAAGGAAGATCAGAACTATGAACAATAAAATGGCAATAAACACATCCTTATCAACAAGTGAATCAAAAACAAACAAACTAACTAAGCAAACAGGAAGAACAGAGAGAATCATGGATACAGAGAGCCGGAGTGGAGGAGGGTTGGGGGAATGCATGAAGAGGTGAGGGGATTAAGAAGTACAAATTGGTAGTCACAGAATAGCCAGGGGGGTGTAAAGTACAGTATAGGAAATGGAGTAGCCACAGAGCTTATACACATGAATCATGAACTTGAACATAGGTGAGGGGATTGACTGAGGTAATGGGGGGCACTGGGTGGGGAGAAGCAAAGGGGAAAAAACAGGGACAACCGTAACAGCATAATCAATAAAACACAATTTTTTTTTAAAATACCATTGTTTATTACTGGTAGTTGTTAACATTTGTTTAAATTAACTGTATAGTGTGGCTTCCAAACTAGTGCTTGACACATGTGGTTTTAGGAGGTGCATGTAGTTCTGAGATGTTCTCCAGGAGAGAAAAGGTATTTTATGGTCTGCTTAGAGCTTCAGGACTCACAGCATATTAAGGGGCCTGAGAGTCTTGCCCTAAAGAGAAATACTTAACTTTAACCTCATGTTTCTTCAGTTTATTTAAACCAAGAAGTCTGGTTTCAATAAGCATCCCCCAAATGAATTTTTTTAACAACACAATTTGCAATACATTGTGATATATTCTTTGTAAATAGCATATAATTTCCCATTTCATAGAATAAATTCATTTTCTTTTCATCCTTTGTTGCCTTAATAAAATCAGATCCCTCTATATGTCACTTTATAAAAATGTCCAGATCTGTGGGTTCAAACTATTACATGCAGACAAGATTCTGGTGTCAAGGACAAGCCAGTTAAGTAACACTTCCCTTAGCATGTGGCCGTATTGGGCCCTAGGCTGGTAAGTCCCACACAACCCACGAGGAATGTTTCCCTGTGGTGAGACACAACAGAATTGCTCAGAGATAGCTCTGCTGCTCTTCTGGGTAGATTGTACTGTTCCTTTTTTCTCCCTCAAAATTAAAAAATTGATGACTACTGGGGATGAAACAACAAAACACCTTAGGGAGCAGTAAGGATTTACTAAATCAGGATTTGTTGTCTCACACCTTAAATAAAAATTGGCTAAAATCAATAATAAACTTCTAAGATGTATTTGTTCCATTACGAAAGTAGATAAACACACCTCTCATCAATAGCAATTTTAACATATTCCAAGGTAATTTTACTTTATCAAGTTATTCCAGGAAGAGGATCTATCTCTACATCCATTTCGAAAGCAAACTATAAAATGAGCCTGAGTTTCTAAAAGTCCCCCCGTGATGCTTTGTAAATGCATAAAATAACTATGCTGCTTCTCTCCCTCCCCCGCTCCCTCCACCCCTTGCTTCTTCCCTTTCAATTCCCCTCCCCCTGCTCACCTAGCTTTCTGATTTACAGGGTCTCTCAGAATTTTTCTCTTGGTTATTATTACTTTCTGTTAAAAGGTTGAAAAGCAAACTTGCAATTTGGAAAATAGAACATGGCTTCATAGAATCGAACTAAAGTGGAAAACTTTTAGGAAAATATTAAATGGTAGAATAACATTTCAGAAATTTTGAAAGCCCAGATTAGTTAAGAATGACAAATACAACCCTGCTTTTATAAAATGCAGGCAAGTTAACTTTTGTTTCAAAAAGGTATAAACTCTTCTTTTTGTAGGCTTGTATTAAAATAAATTAATTCCAGTTCTATACTTTAAGTTTCCAGATGCTACCTCAAGCTTCAGACATCTTTGGAGGGCTGATTACCCTCTGTTTTTATGTCATGTGAGAAGGTCTATGTGATGTGAGACTTTATATCAGAAATAACAAGATCTCTGCCATAAGATATGTGTGAAGGGGAGTTATTAAAATTAGAGTAACTAGCATTAATATAGCAATGTACAGTTTCTTAAATATTTTTACTGGTATTATTTAACTTAATTATCCAAATAGCCCTTGAGAGAATTTAAGCAAGTACTATTATTATAGCCTCTGTTTTTCAGGGGAGGACATAGAGACTGAGAGAGGTCGCATGCCTTGCCCTGGCACACAAAGGGATAAGAAGCAAAAATGACCTAGCCCAGCATATCTAACTCCAGAGTCTGCGCTCTTTCTCATTCATTCTCTGCCTGCCCCAGCGTCTGCTATGGCTCAGACTTCCAGCCCACTACTATCATCAGCTCAGGAAGTGAAGTCTTAACTAGACCCTCGGAAAAGGAGTCAGGTCCCTTTTAAGATTTTAAAAAATAGCATTTCCTATCTGAAAATTTTTGTAAAAAAAGTTACATTACATAATGTTAAAAGCATTGAAGATATTCCTTGCATAACAGACTGTGAGTTTAAATACATTCACTAAGTTAATTTATCCTTAGAAAACAGCAAATGATATAAACTTTATCCCAATAAGTTGATTTTTTAACAAGAATAAACACTAATTTTAGGTTATTATATATGCACACATACACACACACACACATATATATAAATTTCTCATATAATTTCTGTAAATAATTTCAGGAGTTCTCTGATTTCTTCTTTCACTCTACTACCACTATAAACAGAGTGCTAGTTTCCATATCAAATCTTCTAAATTCTGGCTATTAGCATGTCTAAAATGTGTACCAATTGTTTGCCATTTTCAATACTAATGGTTTGAGATTTTAACAATCCTCAATAAGGAAAAGTCACCAAAAATACAACAAAATCATCCCAACAATAATAACCTATAAATTATCTATAGTTTATAGATATTTTCTAATTCCTATCAGCTGCAAAACTTCATGAAACACTGAGATAAGCTTGCATTGTTGGGAAAGAAAAAGAAAGAGGGAATAGATGGTTCTTTAATTATCTCTGCCTATTTAAGAATGTGCAATTGATCCATTTCCTCATTTGACAAATATTTATTGTGTTGGCTATTAAAGACCCAGTAAAAACCAGAAGGTTTAAGTGATACAATGTATATTTATGTTTACTGAACATATTTTATGTGTGGCACTAAAAATACATGAGTAAAACTGTTTCTTTCTTTATGGAGATGATTATTGGGCCTAAGAAAAAATAAACATAGATGTGGAAGCTACTTAAGTTTGAAACTCAGGTCAGGTGTCAAAGTTGAGAGATCATTACCTGTAAAATAGAAAGAACGTGTAAGTCACACCTACAGCAACAGGTGTTGAAACCCAGTCTGAGACACGCACACTCAACATTTGTATGGGAAATTCAACAAGTCATTGCCAATACAGTCGATGACCCAGAAGGCAAGATCAAGTACAAAAAAGTTGTGAGCAACAAAATAGGAATAGAAGGAAACTACCGTGACATATATAAAAAGTCCACAGTTAACATCATGTTCAATGGAGAAAGACTGAATGCTCTGTTCTCAAAGATTAGGAGCAAGGTGAGGATGTCCACTCTTGCCACTGCTATTCAACATAGTGCCGGAAGTCTGAACCAAAGTAATCTGACAGGAAAAGATAAATAAATCCATCTAAATTTAAAAAGATAAAGTAAAATTATCTCTATTTACTGATAACATGATCATATATGTAGAAAACCCTAAAGATTCTACCAAAACCTGTTAGAACTAATAATTTCAGTAAAGTTTCAGGATACAAAATTAATATGCAAAAATCAGTTGTTTCTCCACACTAAAAATGACTAATGGGAAAAAGTAATTAAGAAAACAATCTCATTTACTGCTGCATCAAAATGATTAAAGTACTTAAGAAGGAACTTAACCAAGAAGGCAAAAGACTTTGCTGAAAGATTTTTATACTTGAAACTACAAAATATTCACAGTATTTCTTGCTATTTTTAAAAAATAAAGAAGATATATATAAATGAAAGATTTACTTGAAGATTTGAAGACAATATTTTTAGAATGTCCTTACTCCCCAAAGTGATATAGAGATTCAGTGCAATCCCTATCAAAATCCCAAAGGCATGTTTTTTCAGAAACAGGCAAAATATCCTAAAATTTATGTGGGATCTCAAGGTACCCCAAGTAGCCAGAACAATTTTTTAAATGAGCCAAGTTAAGGGCCTCATACTCCCTGACTTCAAAACGTATTACAAAGCATAGTAATTAAATGGCTTGATGCTGGCGTAAAGACAGATATACTGCCCAATGGAATAGCATAGAGAGTCCAGAAATAAAGCTCTCATTAACTCAGTTTCCCTAATTTCATCTTCTCTAAGAGGGGCCAAAGAAGTTTAATACAATATCCATAATGTAGTAATCTCAATATTTTGTATATTTCCCTTATTTATAGTTCATTTTTCTCTACTTATTAGCTTCCGCTTGACCCCACAAGATGGCTGCTCTCTTGTTCCCTTTTGGTTCAAAAGCCTGCTGTCTATAAACCTGTCTCCCAGTTTGCACTCGCGAAAGAGAGAATTTGACTCACTGCTAGCCAGGATCCCACAATATGTAAGGGTGCCCCTTGCTCTGGACACCTCAAGGAACAAAGCATCTTTGATGCACAGAAATTTCATTTTTCCCTTACATATATGAGATTTTTAACATTTTAATAGGCAGTGAAAAAGTTTTCAGCAGACCATATCTCCAATACCATATATATAGTGGGGAAAAGAGGATTTATAATTCACTTTTTAGTGCTCTGCAAAGTTGGTGTATTGGTTCCTGTTTTGTGAATGAGAAAACTACAAGAAAGGTTAAGCTTAGATGAGAGTAAATGGCAGAATAAGCATTTCATTTTTACTCTGTTAACTCCAAAATCACTATTTTCTCCATATTGTCTCCCTGTTATTAAAGATGAGTTCACTTCTCCATAAACTTTGCAGAATGTAAGAATTCTATTGTGATCTGTATTATTACCTAGTCTGTAATGAATTTTGTTTGCTCCTTGATAATAATGAATTTCTCCCATATTAACTATTTTCCTCTCAAATCTTTTTATTTCTAGCCTATTAGACTTCAATATTAATATAACCATAAAATTGGCATCAGCTTAACAAAATATCTATTTGGGAAGAAGAATTATATTTACTTTCTTTATTTTATTATCTTCCTTAACATAATATTTGTGCACGCCACCTACAGCATTCAAAGCAAAGGCATGAAATGATTGCCTAAAAAGAATGCAATTCTTACCACATTCATCCTTGGTAATCTTTTTTCAATTCTCTATAGAAAATCAATTTGGAAAGAAAAAAATGGGGGGAAGGCATGGAAGGGAAAAAAAGAAGACAATTATTTTCTCATGTAGCTCATCCTTGGTGGTTATGATCACGCCTTAAATAGAGAATCATTCTAGAAAGGCTAGAATCGTTGTTCAAATACAGTATACAGGGATTATCCATTTCAGGCTTGTAGGTAGAATAGAAATTTAGATGCAATCTGAAGCTCATTGTTGTGACATAACATATTACCTGCTTCATTAGGTCCCTGCAAAACTATCCAATGAGCACTATGAAACCAATTTCAGCTCAAGCATATGTCAGTCCTGGAATCTTAAACTGACAGAGACTTCCAAGATTGTCTATATTACACTCCTCATTTTATAGCTGAGGAAACTTAGGCCCAGAATATTATGAGACTTGTTTAGGGTCATTCCTTTGGTTGATAGCTGGTTAGTAATCAAATAAAATAGAAGCCTTCTTATTCAATGAAAACAGGGCCAGTAGTTAGTTAGCAAACAGAAGAAGCTATTTAAAGTATACAATTATTTTTTAAATTACTATATTCATAATATAATTTTTAATTTTTTTCTTAAAATATCTAAATCCACACAAAATCACATTTTTATCACTGTTGGTCCAAGGGCTTTTCTGGTGGCCCACTTTCTGGAGTTCCAAACCTCCTTTCTTACCTACCCACATCCACAATGCATTAACAAATTGTCTGAGATTTTCCGATTTAATTCTTTAAAGTGAAAAATTAAGGACACTTGCAAAGCAATCTGAGGGCAAAATCCCTTTGAAATTTTATCATTTATTTTCAGCCTTTTGTAGTTGTCTCATACCTAGTTCAACAGCAATTTCTTTTGCAAACACCCATATCAAGCTTTTTTAAAGCATTCAACTTGGTTTTAAAACTCTCATTTCACTGGTTTGCATCATATTCAATTAAATAACAGAATGACAATAACAATACAACTGGCATGCAGAGATGGCAGATAAACTCAACTGACTCTGGGTAAACACAAACCCATCTGATGGGAGCAGACATGCTCAGGCACACTGGGGAGACACATATTACCTAACAACTAGCAATACCTAACATACCTAACAATACCTTCAATGTATCAGACGCAAATTTACGTATTTGTAAAGTCAACGGCAAGCTTCTATTCATCCGGAGAATCAGGTAAGTGGAAATTGGTCAAGAGAGTTTCTGCTATAGTTGAACTTCAAAGTAAGTTTGCTCAACTCAAGATTCTCTTCACTGTAGCCTAATTAATCCCTAGCCAAATATGTGCTACTGATTCACATATTCAGTAACATCTTAATTCAGTGACATCTTAAAAGCAGACTACATATTTTAAAGGCAGATGCCAGCATTCTTTTACCAATAATATTTGCAGAAGGAGATTGATGGAAAAGAGATAGCAACAATAAAACATGTTATTGATAGTTCTGCAAGGTCTACTTATTTGGTCCTTATTGTTTTCTTTTAAACTTTTCTCTATGAGAATTGGATCCTAGATGGTAATGTCAAAAATTAGTATCTGTATCAAGCACAGTTCCAGAGAACAGGACCAATAAAGCAGATTGAGAGATAGATAGTTACATGGAAGGAAGGAAGGAAGGAAGGAAGGAAGGAAGGAAGGAAGGAAGGAAGGAAGGAAGGAAGGAAGGAAGGAAGGAACGGAGGGAGGGAGGAAGGAAGGAAGGAAGGGGCAGATAGATGATAGAGATAGAGAAATTTTAAGGAATGGCTCATGTGGTTATGGGGGCTGGCAAATTTAAAATCTGTGAATTCGTAAGGCAGGTTGGAGAACTAGAAACTTCAGGCAGAACTTCTCTGTTACAGTTTTGAGGCAGAATTCCTTCTTCTCTGGGAAAACTTCATATTTTGCTCTTAAAATTATTGAGGGTAATCTCCTTTACTCAGTCAGCTGATTGTAAACATTAATCCTGTCTACAAATTACCCTCACAACAATACCTAGTACTTGCCCAAACAACTGCATGACATAACCCAGCCAAGCCGACACAAAATTAACCATTGCACTGTCATACATAGGAGAGCGTGTAAGATGGTTTTAAAACAAAATTGGAATCATTATGATTTTTAATCATTTCCATTTTCTGCAACACCAAAAAAATGTTTTCAGTCCAATTAGAGGTAAACATTTTCTAAATAATCTTTTATTCCATTCTAGTCCTCTAAGCTTTTTACCCAGTCAGCTTATAGATGGAGGGAATTCATGCTTTAATAATACAAATTCTATACTTTTAATTAAAACAAAAAGATACCCTTGGAAGTATGTAACTCATTTCTGTTCTATCAGAGGAAGGTGAGATGCTTGCTCCACAATCATCTCGGAAGCTATAGCAAACTAAAGAAGACCCACCAGGAATCCAGGTTCAAGATCTTTTGGGTCACCCAGCAGAAATGAGGAAGTAAATTTCAGATCTTGGTAACTAGAGGAAAGAGCTCTCTCTAAGGAGAAAGAGAGCTGATGCTGGGCATAGAAAAGTTCTTTAACCCAGCCTTGAAAAAAATTAGCTCAAGTTCTTTAAGAGACAGGACTTGTAGAAAAATAGAAGTTAGTTAAGTCTTTGTAGAGGGGTGGAGTCCAAGAAATAATTGTGACACAGTGGGGACAGAGTTATAACTTATTTCAATGAGCATGGCACCCATATCTCTCTGATGTATTTTAAAGAATTTGACTGGTCTTTGGCTCCTTGGTTCCTGAGGGGTAACCCCTAAGTCCTTGGAATTTCCCAAGTGATAGAAATGTCTGTTATTCATGGTGGACCCCTTGGATCTTACCTGAGTTTGGGAGGGTTGGTCATGCCACAGAAACCAATCACATGCACATAATGAAACCCCAGTGGAAACTCTAGACACATGAAGCTCGGGTGAGTTTCATGGTTGGTGATACACAGTAATGTGCCAGGTGGGTGCCGCATGCTGAAGCTTTGCCCTGGGACCATCACAGACCTCACCCTGTGCATCTCATCATATCTATAAAAGTATATTCGTATCTCTAACATTCTCTGGAATTCTATGAGTTAGTCTAGTGAATTATTAAACTTGAGATTGTAGTGGGAACCCTCTTATTTATCACCAGTTGCTCAGGAATACAGGTGGTCTGGAAACCCCCAAGTTTGCATCCAGCGTCTGACGTGAGAGCAGCCTGGTTGGACAGTGCCCTTAAACCTGTAAAGTCTGAGATAACTCTGGCAGTTAGCATCGGAATCACACTATACCCTGAAAGCAGAGAGTACCAGGACACTGCTGGGGGAGAGAGGGAGCTGGGGGCATAGGAAACTTTCAGGAATTTTAGAAATTGAGAGATTTCATCCCATACCATATCAAACTTAATAAAATGCTCCCACATCCCATATTAAATATCATTTGCTTTGAAAATTCGAAGTACTTTTTATAATTTTGTTTTTGAAAAATTATCTATAAATAACTCGTTTAATTTATTATTAGTTACACCTTCTCAGCAATCATTGTGAATCCTCAGGAAATCTTGAGAAGTGAGAAAAATCTGACCTGTATCACATGCAGTACTGTTGTTATGGATTCTAAATTTAGCAATTAATAAAGTCGACATGATGTTACATTTTACAGGCCTTTTATTAAACTTGTTATTAATTTTAGCTTTGCAGTTTTCTTATTTTAAACTAATTAATATAGTTTTTAAGTTCCCAACTTTCATAGGCCCTAAAGTCCTTAGTAAGTACCACATTGTACCTCGGGTGCCTAGTGGATAGAATGCTTCTGCCTGGGGTCCCAGTGACTCAGTGGGGCGGGAACATGAAAGTCAACACTAAGCACATGTCATAGCCTACTAGGGCTGCCATAAGGGAATGCCACGGACTGAGTGGTTTAAACGGCAGAAGTTTATTTTCTCATAGTTCTGAAGGCTGGAACACCAAGGTCAGGGGCTGGGCAGATTCTGCTCCTCATGAGAGCTTTCCTCCTGGTTTGCAGACGGCTGCCTTCTCATGGTGTCCTTTTACAGACAGGAGAGAGGCAGGGAGAGAGCTTTGGTCTCACTTGATCTTCTTTAAGGACATTAATCCTATTGGATTAGGACCACACCTTTATAACCTTAATTACATCCTAAAGACCCTATCTCCAAACACGGTTATGTTGGGGGTTAGGGCTTCAACATATGAATTTCAATGGGACACAATTCAGTCCACAGTAGTCTAGGTTAACTTTTTTTGTTATTAATTTGTATTCATTCTTTCCCTTTTCCCATTTTAAGCCGACAGCTGGCATTCGGGCACCTCCTCCTTTAAGCATTTGTGCTGTAGCATGGATAGCAGAAGCTGCTTAGAGCTAACATCTTTTCTGGCATTTGTTTTACAGTCTTTGTTTATAAGAACTATTGAGATGATTGGGCTATAAGAGAAGGGGAGAAAGCAAGTAGCTTCAAGGGAATTAAGAGAAAGAGATTTCATAGGACAGAGAAGAGAAGAGAGATTATCTGACCCCACAGAAAGTGGTGAGATTTCAGAGGTGATGACTGTGAGGGCAGGCCAGTTCCCCTGGGGCTCCCTTGACCGTGCAGGCAGCCATGGGTCCTACCTGTGAAGCAGCTTGTGGGAGG
Organism: Mormoops blainvillei; assembly: GCA_004026545.1. Taxonomy (NCBI): domain Eukaryota; kingdom Metazoa; phylum Chordata; class Mammalia; order Chiroptera; family Mormoopidae; genus Mormoops; species Mormoops blainvillei. The sequence goes on along the minus strand of PVJD01001787.1, from coordinate 215,215 downwards.
CTGAATGATTATAGTAGCAGTGGCAACAATGAGGGGCTGAGGATTAGAGGCCCTCCCATTTCTCCAGGCGCCAACCATAAGTTTTCCAGAATCTTGGCACTTCCAGGAAGGGGAAGGGAGCCACCCTAATGATTGAGTTTTAATGTCCTACTACTAGCAACTGAGAAAATAGAGGTGGATATATATATATATATATATATATATATATATATAATTTAAACCGATATCTACACACCAACATTTGTAGCATAAGCTGCTCTTTTTCTGAAGGTAAACGTGTTTCTTGTCAATTGTTTTGTGCCAATGTGATTGTTATTCAGGCCCTAGGTGGCCTTCATCATAACTGTGTGGACTGGTGAGGCAGGGATTACATTCACTTCAACCAAGGATTCAATTCATTCATGAAACAAAGCACCTACTATGTGCAGAGATGTGTGTGCTTGTGCTGAGGAAAGCTTAATGGGCACAGTGCCAGCCTGTATGGCATCCACCAGGAAAGTTAAGCAATAAATAAGAAATTACGATAAATGTGATACATTAAGTGATGATACAGGAAGTCAGAGTGTTATGACAGCACAAGGAGACCTCAAAGATCAGTCACAGAGTATCCCCCATAGGAAATGGTCAAGATCAAAAGAATGAATTAGAAGTATCAGGCAGCAAGGAGGAAGGAAGACTGGCCCTGAAAGAGGGAAAGAATTCTACCTACCAAGTCTTGAAGAACCAGTCACTGAAGCCCTTTTAAGTCACATAATTCAATTATGCACCCAGTATACTCTTTGTTGTACAATGACACATGGGGTCCAATCTTTGCTGAAAAAAAAAGTCCCCTGCCTGACTCACAGGTGTGGTATACATTACTTCATATTTGATGATTTAAACTAGAAGACGCGATAGTGGTTCTCTGATGCAGCCACAATAGATAACAAATAAGCAAAAGCTGTTGGCAGGGCATGAAGGCTGGCATGGGCACGCAGAATTGTATTGACACAAAGAACAATAATGAGTCCTAATAATGATGCCAAGGAAGTAAAAATATCCCTTAGAAAATGGTACCTTAAAAATAATTAAATGTGAAAGTTTGGATGGCACAGTTGCATAGAAAATTCACATGTTTAAAATAATGCCAGATGATATAGTCGCTTTCATACACAGCCATAAAAAACATGATAAGGGAGAAAGGGATATTTGGAACAATGGCTTCCATCAAAATAGATGAACTTACAGAAGATAATGGAGATGTGGTCCTTTTGATTCGAAGCTTCATCTCATAGTCAAATCCCAAATTCCCCAAAGGGAGAGAAAGCATTGCCAACTCTTTTCTTTTGATTCAGCCCTTGGCTTGCTGGTCAAAATTTAGCCCATATGGTTCTGGTCTGACTTTTCTAGTGAGTTCACCCTGAGAAGAAAAAAGCATTTTGATCTACATTTAGTAAACTTTTCTCTTTAATCAGTGTGGCTGGTTTTATTACATGGTTTGAATTTTGCTGACCTGTCACTCCTGCTACTATCACACTGTAAAACAATTGAAACATTTTTAAGTGGATATAAATTACTAGCTTTACTTACTATGAGCTGATTTTATGCTTTTTCACTTAGTTAAATCTTGTTTCAGAAGCTTGATTTTATGAGTTTATCTTACACATTTTCACCACTTAACTCCTCTTATTGAAAGTTAAACTCCAGACTTGCCAAAAGGAATATGATTATAAACTGGCGCTCAATGCCAAAAGTAAGCAGCATTATGAAACTGTACTCTTAAATCCTGGCTTTGCATCTTTTTAACTTTGAACCCTGGCTATTAAAATATGTACAATGTGGTAGTGACTGACCCTCTGACATTTGATGAAGTTCAGATCCCAGGTTCCCAACTAATACAGAAAGTAAAAGGGAGAACATGAGAAAAACAGACACAAGAGACATCCTTCATTTTGAATGCTTCTCTAGCTATCAATGTGTGTGACTTTACCAAAAAGATCAAGCACACTGATTATATACACCAAAGTCTGTCCCTTAGACTGCAAACTATAGCCTGAGTAATGTTTATCCAACCAGTTTCTTGTTAAGTCTTAGCCATTCCACAATGTACAGATCTCAGTGCAAATAACCCAAAGCAAGTCTCCACTTCCACTCCTTGAATAAATTGTTTTCTGGCATTCAAAGCTCTGCCAGGATGATTTTGAATTTCAAGTCATCCTAATAGCTAGCACCTCTTCCACCTGCCTTTACTTCTCTTCAGCTTATCCTTTCACAACAAACTTCCAAATCAAGCCAACTCCATCTATAAGGCCTACAGAATTAGAGAAGACAAGTGTTGATTCTAGGTTTGCCTTCTTCCACTCCCTGGCTCGAGGTTCCACAGCACTGTACCCCCTACAGAATCCTATCTAACCTTCCCAGCACCTTTCACAGAAAGAGAGAAAGAGCACCTCTTTTCAAGTGAACACAGCAGTGTCATGGCTCCCCTTGGCCTCTGTGCTGTGGCCAGGGGGACGCAGGGGTTTGGTGGGCAAGTCTAGGTTGTGTGTGCAGATCAGAGAAATGAACTGTTACCCAGAAAGAAATTCTAGGCATTATGTGCAGAAGGGGACATAGATATTAGGCCAAGAAACAGTTTTTATCTACTGCTTCTCCTAAGCAATTTTTTTATCCCAATAATTAATGAATATTACACATGACTTATTATACCTCTTGAAACTACATATATATACATGGTCATGTAAATAAATTAGAAAAAGATAAATAACGTAGTAGAAAAATGGGCAGAGCATACAGACATGCAGTTTACAGTGAATAAAAAAAGCTTCTAAATGTAGGAAAAACAGTTTGGTCTTGTTCAAAATCAAAACAAGAAAGAGATAATGTTCTTCACTTATCAGAGATATAAATCACAAGATACCATTTTTAGCTTTGAAAATGCTTACGGCTGGAGGTTGCCTGAAAGGCACAGGGAAGGGCCTTTAGCAGGCGTGTTAAAGCCGGTATAAATCGGGGGAGAGGGGTCTTCCAAATAACTATCAAAACTCAAATGCATAGCTCAGCAACCCTGCTGCTAGGAATTTACCTCACTGATGTGCTTAAAAACTTCTCCAAGACATAGATACAGAGATATTAACTGAAGTGTAGTTAAATTGCAAACTAAAACTGAAAACAACCCAGTGTTCATCGACAGATAACAGGATAAATAAACTGTGATAAATCTATATGGGGGAATACTAAAAGGACGTAAAGAGAACTGAATATGTGAAAAAGCTCCCAGATTAAGAAGCAGACAAAAACAAGGCCAACACAGAATCCTTTGCGTGATATCTTAAGTGTGAAAAGGAAAAAGACAGATGCATACATGGGGGAATGTGCTTATTTTTCTGGAAATAATCAGATGGTTAATAGGGATTACCTTGCAAAAAGGGAAGAGGTTCTCACTTTCTGTATTATAAATACTTTTCTCATAGGGGATGTTTTTAGCTTTATAAATGTGGGGTTTTGTTTGTTTTCAAAAGTCAGCAGAAATTTCTGAGTGGGAAGAACACATGATTTTTGTATTTTCTTCTTTGTACTTTTCTGATTTATAAAAAGATCAATGTGTATTATACATAAAAGAAGAATAACTTGATGGTATATTGGTATAACCTGATGGTACATAAGGAAATAAAATGTAATAAAACACAACATAACTGGCAATTTACTATATAATAAGCAACATACTAAGCCCTTTATAGATGTATTATCTCATTCGATCTTATAAACAACATTAGGAGATGAGTGCTTTTATTATCCTCACTTTACAAATGCGAAACTCACTTGGAGGAGAGAAGTAACTTGCCTAGGATTCCTCCCTGAGTGATAAAACCATGGTTAAACTCAGCCATTCCGATTCTAGATCTAGTAAACTACTACCAAAATAAAACTTATATTAAAAACTGTAAATACTGCCGTAGAAACTATCTTTCCATGGGACTAGATGGTACAAGAATATGTGTATCTTATGTGTTACCTGAGTCTTTAAATTAAATTTTAAAACCCCTTTTAAGTTCTCTGCTCTAAACTGAATTTCTAGAATTGAGGTGATAATAAATTCTGCCTTCCCAGGATAAAGAAAATCAAATGAGAAGATTAAATACATAACATCCTTTGAAAAATTGTGACACACTCCCCAAACATAAGGTATTATTAGTACATAATCAGTCCCCCAAAGGGCTGCGGGGCTGACAGAGTTAATAACTGTGCACTTCTGACCGAGGGGAGGCTGCCTAGTTTCAGCAGCCTTCACCTGGGGATCACACTGGGCTTCAGCTCCTTATGGAGTCTTGAGCCCAGACTATGAGGTAATAGTCTTATCCTCATTTTGTATCACATAAAACTCAAGGAGGTTAACTAATTTCCCTAAGGTCACCCAAAAGTCACTGGTGACATTGGCATTGAAACAGAAGTTTCTTAATTTCCAGCCACTGCAGTGCTCCCAAGACGAAACTCTTGTTGGATAAATTACACATTGACACGAGGGCACTTTACAATTCCATGGAGAAGAGTCCCCAGAAGCAAAATAGTATTTCATTTTAAATTGAAAAATCTCAGACTTACAAATGACTGATGTCTTTTCCAGGCGGCAAATTATATATCGCAAAAATCTCTCAGGAAAGCCTCCTAAATATTGTACACGGTACGTCTTGGCTCTAGCAACTTACCTGAAACCTGGTAAATAACACACAGCACTGCTATCTATCCTACAAATGTGTAAGGGTTTGTGTATGATAAGGTTTCTCGCTGAAAGCGTCACTTTGGTACGTGAGTGTAAATGACCGATATATTTGCATAGCGCTGTAGGAGGTGCCCCATGACTCTCAGTGGAAATGAACCTGAGGGTAAAACCTAGACAATCCTGCTCTAGGTTAGCAGTTCTTCCTAAGGGTTCTAACCTCAGATCCCGAAACAATGGGATAGCTTCGCAAATCATTCAAATGGCAGGTTTGATGGAAAACAAGGCAAAAGACTTCAGCACAAGTGCACCTCAGAAAATCTGCATCAGGCAAAGATAATGCTGGCTAATAACCAGGCGTCTGCCAGGCAAACGTTTGCGGACATGCAGGCAGAGCAGGGAGGGAAGACGCTGTTACACACCTATGTGGTTATTCTGTGGGAAGGGCGTGGGCAGGAAGCTCCCTCCCTTTCCATCCCTCACCCCAGACTTATTAAAACCAAAGAGGGAATTATGAGGCTCCTTCCCCTCTGGTGTAAACAGCGTGTCCCAAGCTACACTAGCTGGGAATGACATATAAGGGCTTCGGGTTGTCCAGATGGAATGCCAACATGGTCGGGCAGCCTGCCCTGCTTCCACCCAGGACCATTTTCGCAAAAGGAAAATACCAACCTCACTCCAAAAGCACAGAAAGGTCCGTGGATTTTCCCCACGGTTGTGAAGAAACAGAGGAGGTTACTACCTCGAACTTGGCTCTTTAAACATTGATTTCTTCCCCCAGATTTCCACTTTCCACAATAGTCGCTACAACTCTCCCCGAATTAGAGTCCCCAGTCAAGCTCTCATTCAGTCCTCCGGGCTCTTCCCCAGCTTCTGCCTTTGTCTTGATTCTTCCCCCCATTTGCATTCCCACCCCTTGCCTCACCAGCCTTTCCCACATCTCTGTGATCCTGTGAACCAGCCAGGGAAGGGGGCGGCCAGAGCGGAGGTCAGAGAAAACAGAGGGGACCAATGCCCAAATCGACAAGAAGTATAGACCCTCGTGAATTGGAAGCTGATGCAAAGCTCACCCTGATACCCACTGGGATGGAAACCTACCCCCAGAACTAGTGCTTATGCTTCCGGCCACCTGGTATCCTAGAATGACCATAATAATAGTCTCATGGAATCAAATAGTAATAGTAATAGTATCACTTAAATTAGTTGATGTGAGTAAAGTGCTTAGCTCCGAGCCCAGCATTTAGTGAGTGTTCAATAAATGTTTGCTGCCGTGATTATTCTCTTACACCCTGGCCCTGCTCCATTTAAGGAAGAAAAATGCTGAAAAGTACTAGCTTGCTGCAGTGCTTCTCACACTGTGGTTAAGAACTAATTTTACTTTTAATTTTCAATCTATCCTGGCCCTGCTGCATATGTCTAAAACGCGGCTCATGCTGCCTGCAGCTTGCTCTGTGAATTTGACAAATGAACAAGCTAAATTCATTTAATGAGACAAGTTCACCATCCATGTATTCATCATATTCGGGTATCAGAGCGATGTCTTATTGTTGAAGTGCTTCTAAATGCTTATTCTCAATTTCTGTCACAGAGCAGTAACAAACTCAAAGACCATACTTTCAGCAGCAGTGTCCAGTGTCTGACGAACTCTTGAGCCCAGGGCCACCAGGCTGGATTACTCTGAGTTCCAGCAATCTCTGAAAATGCACTTAGCCTTAGAGACAACTATATACCTCTACCCATTTGCTTAGGGCACCAGAGGAGTACTTACTGACCCAAATCCCATGAGCCTGTCTCTAACCCAGACCTTCAGCTAAGCATTCCGTGACATGCCAAAGTCCCCTGGGCTCCATGCCTCGTTCACTGCCTACTCCCTCTGTCTTCCCCCTCTTTTCTCCCAACCCAACCTGGCACAAAGATGCAACAAGGAAAACCCACTCTCACAAGAAAGCCATCTGATAAAATAACTCATGCTAGTGTAGTAGGGATTTGACAGGGGAATGGGGGGAGAGGGAATAAGAAAGAGATTTGAACTGCAAAATAGTGGCAAAGGAAGAATAATGTTTAATATAAAGCAACATTCGACAGACCATTGTATCGGTAAGAACGTAGAGAAATTGGAACCCTCCATGCATTGTTAGTGGGAATGTAAAATGGTGCAGCTCATTGGAAAACAGTGTGGCGTTTCCTCAAAATGTTAGGCACGGAGTCTCCATGTGACCTAGGAATTCTACTGTCATGTATCTACCGAAGAGAAGCGAAAACATACATCCACACACACAAAAAAAACCATACATGAATGTATAAGGCAGCATTCTTCATAAGAGCCAAAGAGTAGAAACAACCCAAATGTTCATTCACTGATGAATGGAAAACTAAAATATGGTATAACCATGTAATGGAATATTAGTCAGCAACTTAAAAATGAGGTACCGATACATGCTACAAAATGGATAAAACTTGAAAACATGCTAAGTAAGAAAACTACAAAAAACCCACATATTTTGTGATCCTATTTATGTGGAACGTTCAGAATAGACAAATCTATAGAGATTGAAAGTAGATTAGTGGTGCCCTAGGGCTTCAGATGGAGTGGGATGGAGAGGAAATAGGAGGAACTGCTAATGAGTATGGGCTTTTATTTTGGAAGGTCAAAAATGATCTAAAATTATATTGTAGCAATTGTTGCATAACCCTCTAAGTAGAGTAAAAACATTGAACTGTACACTTTAAATGGATGAATTATATGTTTGTTCATTACATTTCAAGAAAGCTTTTCAACAAGTAAATATAAATATGTTAGCATTTGAAAGAGAAAGAAAATAAGATTTCATGCTTCACTTGGGGGACAGGTTTAGGAGGATGGTGTAGAATGTTGGAGAAGCATCATAGCAAGTGGGGATAACCCTTCCGTAGAATACACACAAACAAAATTTTAAAACTTTATAACCAAAAGACTGCAGTAACTTCCCTTACAATGTGAAGGGTTTGCCTTTGTTTTGTGAAAGTAAAAATTTCTCTTTCTCAAACTAATGCTGCTTTTTTTAAATGTTTTCCCTTTTTTTTCATTTTATAATAGAAATACGTGATCCCTAAACATAGAGGAAAGTGCTCTATACACATACCCCTCACCTATTCACACATGCTGACCTGTGTTGACATGAAAATCTAGTTCTTGAAAGTGTTGAAGACACCTTGCTTTTAGCAGACAGGGACTGTTTTAGAAGACAATCTCTTCCTTTCTGGAGGCCGATAGTGAGTTGCCAATGAAGCCACAGGGGCTGGGCACTGAGGGGGTCCTATGAGAAGAAAACCCCATGATGCTCCAAGGTCCCTGGTGTTGGAGCCAAGGCAAGGCTGCCCTTTAAAACCTTTTCAGAGACAGCTTGTCCTGACAGCTGAGTTTATAATTCTAGGTCCACTTAACCTGCCAAGGGAGAGACTTGGAGAGAGCATTCATTTGGGTTTCTTTTGGGGGTGGCCCTTAAGTATCTGTTCTGGCAAAGAGCTTTTGCTGGAGGTCCTGTGTTTGCTTGTTCATGGCACTCCTCTCTCTTCCAAAACTTACTTCTCTCATCTTCTATAAATACAGTGTCCTCACACTAATGACAAATTTCAGGTACACATAACTGCTTTGCTATTTACAGAACATTTGCAATGTAAATACAATGAGCTCAAGAGTATTCTTGTGTAAAGTGCTAACAAATATTTGTTCTGCTGAAGACAGGCCCAGCCTTCCCAGCCTGGGACGCTGTGCAGCGGCCAAGAACAGCCCAGTGAGGCTGGGCCTCTAGCTCTGTGCTGCCCTCACACTCTGGCAGCTGCAGCTGCTGACCTCCTAACTCAGTAAAATTAAGAAAACACTTAGTCACAAATGGATATTTAAACAGCTTCATTTTTTGGCTTCTCTCAGAGTCTGTGTTTCTGAAACAGAACTTCGTTTAGAAATAAAACTGTGCTTTTCTTCATGTGCTTGCTGGGCCAGAGCAGCCCTTACCTGCAGCTGTCCCGGGAGGGTAGCGCTAAGCCCTCCCGACCCCTCCTAAACCCGTGGTGCTGAAGACCGCCTAGGGGAACGGTGTCACTAAAAGCAGTAGTGAAATCTCATGATGAAAGGGAATGACAGAGATAATTTCCTGAATGACTTCCGTCTGGATGCAAAGATAGGGAAGGAAGGGGGTAGGAAAGGGAAGATCTTCTCCACAGGGAAATGCTGAAGTATCACAACCCTCCAGTGGCTCCTCCCATTGCTCTAAAGATAGAGGCAGAGCTCACTGCCTGTCTCCTCAGGCTGTTCTGCCCTGTCGCTCACGTCACTCCATCTCACTCCTTTCTTTCTTTCTGCCTTACTCTCTGGGCTCCAGCCTCACTCACGACCCCGCTCCCGGGACCAGGCCTTGCTGTCTTCTGCCTGAGCCTCATTCTTCCTCTTCTGTCTGCCTAGATGATGCCACATCATCTTTCACATCTTAACTCAAGTCAATTCCTCAGTAAATGCCGCCCAGGCTTCCCCATTTCTCTCAAATCCCCAAGCGCAGGCTCTCAGTGTGCCTGTGCCCCTCCTATCTATACTTGTCACTATTATAATTTTGCAGCTGTGTAAGTATCTGATTGTCTCTCACCTCTGACCAAACTGTAAGCCCATGAGGGCAAGAGCTGGTAATATTTTTGCTCATCATCATGTCTTCAACTGTGTCTAGAGCATCACAGGCATTTAATAAGTATTGACTGAATGAGTGAATGAAGCTAGACTCAACTCAGGTCTGTCCCCTCCAAAGTGTGTTTTCTTAAATGAAATTTGGTTGAAAAAAGAAAAAAGAATTGGAGAAAGAGGACTCGAGATGAAAGGATTCTCAAGTGCAAAGACTCCCATGTTGGAGGAAGAGAAAGGCAGCTCGTGGGGAAGATTGAGTGGCGGGTGTGATTGGAGGCCACAGAGCCCTGTGGGCTCTGCTACTTACTAGCTGACCTTAGCCTCTCAAAGCCTCATCTGAAAATAAGGATAACACCTACTAATAGTATTGTTATAAAAATTAAATTAAATAATCCATGAAAGTACTTACTGTGCCACATAGTAAAAGTAACTAAAAATATCTTGTGAGACCCCCAAAATATACTAACCTTATATCTTTCTCTGCGTCTCATCACCTCCCAAGTTCCTGAAGTACATTTGCAAACACACCGGCTGTGACCGCATCATTGCCCCATCCCACCACATCCCCAACACACACACACACACACACACACACAGTGTGGCAATGTAGTCCCTATGAATTCCAGGTTCCTGTGTTGTTTAGCTGGTCACTGCTTTAAAGTAAATCTTAAAGACAGAAAGAAACATGCTAAATTTTCATTTAATTTCACAGAGGTGTTTTAAGCTTATTTTTTTAATATCTAGGGTATCAAAATTTCTCTGTACATGCAGTTGCATAATAAAAAAATGCAAACTAACAGAGAAAACATCAATAAGAAACAGAGGTTATTTGGCAATGGTGCAGAAATATGCTGCCTGAGGCTACTACTTGCATGAAAATATATTAAAAAGAGATCCCAGAAAAGCCCTCAATTACCAGGTAAAAGGGTAAAAAGTCTTGTTTCTTCAAATTTGTAAATATTCAGGGGAAAATTTTTTTAATTTAAATATCATGGAGACATTCGAGTCTGTATGTGTTTCCAGGGCACCTAGAAACACACTTGTCAATTCTAAGGACAGATTGTTAGTATTTCGCATGGGTTCTCTTCATTTAAATAGTTAGTGGCAACAAAAACTTCGGTTTAAAGCTCATGGATTTTCTTATTTGCTGCTCTAAGAGCCCATAAACATATGTATCTTTGGAAAACTATCATGTGTTTTCAACTTCCTGAAGAATTCTTGTAAAATATAACTGAACCACATTACCCTTTGTCCTGAGCTTTTATTCCACTAATGGACAAATTGGGAGGAGGCTGAGAACAAATGTGCTATTAATTACCCAGATGGCTTTTTAATAGAACCTTGGATTATTCTTCAGCCACTAAACATTGTCCAGAAATTTCTTAATAATGCTGGTGTGCAAGGCATTGCTTCCAGGAGAATAAAGATCTCATTGACTGGCAGGCTCAGTTATGTCAGGTTAGTTTAGGAGACGGTAGACAAAGAGTGGGTATTGTATAGACCAGAGAGAATGACATGCCATATCTGAGCTGCCCAGTCTCCCCAGCAATGACAGATTTTCTAATTCACTGCAGATTCTCACAAAACTGGGTGGTCAGCTTTGGAGGGAACCAACAGTGGGTCTATTGATTCTGGGTGGGAGCAACATAATTCTGAATTAACCTGAATTGATTCAATACAACAGAGAGTCTTGGTATCGGATTAAAATTAGGATTAATACATTAAATGTTAGGTCAGAATGTTAAGTCCCAGTGCTGAAAGACCTACATGAAGTGAGTCAAAGCTAATGCAGACAGGTATTTTAGCCAGAAGATAATTTTTAGTTTTAGACTCTAGAAATATGTCTCTCCAAATTTACTGGCACAAATGAAGCCTTTTATGGTACTGTGTGTTGTGTTGTGGTTTTTGGTGCTTAGATCATAAACAGTCATATATTCCTCTTCTCTTCAGTTCTATATATATATATGGAGAGAGAGAGACAGAGACAGAGACAGAGAGACAGAGACAGAGAGACAGAGACAGAGAGAAGCTTTCATCTGACATAGTAATGGCTGAGAGACAGCCTGGCTCATTATTTCTTCCTGCTTTTGTAAAATTATCTTGCCAGGGGCAAAATCTGCTGCTTGAGCTCTCCAAGTAGACAGCAATTAACTTTCACTACGCTCTTTAGCAGACACATGCTCCCAGTAAATCATAAAGGATGCGAACTACCATTTTGAATATGTTTTCCCAACTATTAGATGGATGTATTTATAGTTGGAAAAATAAGAAGAGAACTAAATGCCTCACAGCTTCCTGGAGTAATTATTTTAACATAAAAATTTTAAACCCTCTTGATTTTCAAACCATATAAAAGTATCCAAATAGCTATGTCTACATGTGTTACAAAATAGTCCTGGTACAACCAAGCAAAATAGTTCACAAATGAGCTGAGGTAAAAATAAAATATTTGGAAGCAATAAAACAGAATGTGACATTTTGTTGGAGAATGTATTTTCTTAAATATTTAACACCACTTGGATATTTTCCTCTTAATGCATAGTTTGTCTTGCCTAAAAGAATAAAAAGATAAAGGATTGAAATGGCTGTTAACAATTATCTCACACATTAAAGAGTAATTTTTATTTTAAAAAATGAGATGATTGTACTTAAATCTTGAAATGCACTTCTCAGTCTTCCTCTTTCTTCTGACCTTCCTTTATTCTCCTTGTCATATGATCACCATAAAGTATAATCAATAGAGAATTTTTAATACATTTGAAAAGACTGTTGTCAGTGCCTTTCTGTGTACTGTAACAGTCACATTGTCATTTTAAAACATCACTCAGTAACAATCATAATGGTAGGGACATTTTGCCTTCATCGAAGCAGGGTGTTTTTTCATGTCTTCAGACGGACCTCATCATAAGTAACTTCTGATTTATAGCTTCAGTTTGGGATTTAACCTGCCAGGGGCTCTTTGCCAGGTCTTAGTAACTGAAATATAGTTTCCATTTCCATTTTCCATTTTGATCCAAGTTTGTTTTCCCGATGCTGCCTCCTGCCTAGATTTCTAGTACCTGCACACTGACCCCTGGTGGCGGAAACTAGACCCCGCAAAGCCGCTTGAGCTTCAAATTATACCCCTCTTTCAGCTGAAAAATTCCCTTCCTGAACCACTCTCGGTTAAAACCCCAATCAGCCCTGTATCTCATTCCCAGCGTCCTGCTGGGTAATTCAGTTAACTAATTTAAAATAAGTTGTGAATGTGTTTTTCTGTCCTTTCCCCAGTGTTGCAATGTTTTACATGAAAAGTGTTTCTCACACCCACCTGGACAGAGGAAAACCTTTTGAGCAGAAGACGTTCACAGGCAAATCACATCCCAGAGATCTTCTATTCAATGTACTCCTGATTAGCCTGAACCAGTTACACTTCCTAGAGTTATCTAATAAGAAAAACAAGGGCTTTATAATCATGCCTCAGTTTAGCACTGCTTTCTTGGTCTATTAGCTGTGTGGCCTTGGACAATCTATTTAACCTTCCTGAGTTCAGTTTACCTATTTGTAAAATGAGGATAGTGACATTTTACTCTGAAGGATCATTGCAGAAAAGATACAAAGTGCCTCATATGCCTTATATTGAGAAATATAAGTACTCAAATAAATGTTTGGCATTATTGTTTCCAATGGAAAGATGGGGCACTTATATTTATCATGGTCATATTTTTTGTTTTAAAAAATATGTATTCAGGACACAAAAAGGTGTAAATGGCATAGAGGCACAAAAGAACAAAAATATTTGAGGTCAATATTTTCCCCCCAAAATCTGGGTCTTATAAGCAACATATCTGTAGTATCTGCTACATATTTAGACAGGCTGGACTCGATCACTAAATATAAAAGAGCATGCCTGTTTTTTAGTTAGAGTAAGTCCATGGGCTGCTGGATATAACTTCCAAAAGAATGCTAGTTATCACCAAATCAGATTTCCAAATAAGCCCAGAGAATAGGCAACTCTGACAAATGGACAAGTGTTCAGAGATGTTTGTTTACACAGACATCTTCTAACACTGTAAATAAGATAATCAAAATGCACACTCCTTAGCAGCAGTCATAAAAGCTTGAATGCAGTTAGGTAGTGTCTAGACGCCTTTGATCAAAAAACAGGGATTAGTGGTCTCCGAATTTACTAACACAATTTTCTTTCCTTTTCTCCAATTATTTCTATTTTCGGCCTTCACTTTTAGGATTTAGTTACAGCATCTTGCACTGCTTAGTCAGCAGACATGGGCCATTTGGGGGATGCCATGATCCCCTTTTTCAAAATTAAATTTTGAAGCCAGAAGTGTCAAGTTTCATTTCTCATTTAATGTAATTCTATGAGATTTTACTCAGCATTAGAAGACCAAGTCATTACCCACTGATCATCATATGTTTTCAGGCTTTAAGCGTACACTGACTCATGCCCAAGGTCTTGCTCCTAATTACTTTCCCATGCACTACCTACTGCACACATTTATCAATTAAGTAAATACTCAGCAAAACAGGGAAAGATGCGTGCTAAGATTCCTAATGAACATATAGTTTAGAGAAATTCAATATATGGAAATTAGCAATGATAAAGTATTATACCATAAATTATAGCAAAACATCACAACACTTTTTAATCGTTAAGTGTTCTTTAAGAATATAATCTGTACCAAATGCCATGCTGGCAGGTATGTTCTCTTATTGCATTGTTTGTCTTACCTAATGTTAGATTCCCTACAGGTCGGGGTTTAATAACAGACCATCCATCGTAGGTGACCCTGCATTTACTATTTTCTGCAGCATCAGAGAACCTCTTTCATTACAAGGCAGGCTCAGCTATAAGACCACCTGAAAACATGGACCCGGGGGGCAATTTTACAGAAAGAATGCTGTGTATGTGCTTGTATGCCAGGAGGATGGGATATAAAGGAACCACCTAATCCCTTTCTTCTAAAATGCGTGCTAAGTGAACATTCTAATTGTGTCTTCTCTCCTGAAAATCTTCCTCACTTGCCCCAGCTAACTGGTCACCCCTTCACAGCTAGGTAGGTGGGTCTTAGGCAGAGACTTAACTGCTGCTGAAAGAAAGGAAATTCCTCATTCAACCCTAGCTGCTATAGGATGTAAACTGAGACTCATGGGGAACAGGACTATACAAAAGATGAGGAATGGTATTCACAGAAATGATCCTTAGCTGTGGTGAATTTTCCCTGCCTGGGATAAGAATTGCAAAGTCAGATAAGACCCCTGTGCTTTCATTTATTCTTCTTTTGGGGTAGTTTTTCCTCTCATAACTTTATATCTATAATATTCTAAAAACTAAAAACAAAACGAAACCAAACCAAGGTCTATGGCCTCTCTCTCTCTCTCTCTCTCTCTCTTTTTTTTATACACTTTCCTGTGTTTGGCAAAATTTTCTTTTTCCATACAGCTGTTCTTTTTAATTGTACTTTTTCCATTACCATTTATTCCCCCTATACCTTCTTCCACCTCCACCCACCCCGCACAATCACCACACTGTTGTCTGTGTCCCTGAATTATTTCTCTTTTTCTCCCAATCCCTCCACCCTCCCAATCCTCAACCCCAGAGCTGCCAACCTGCTTTCTACCTGTGAGTCTGTTTCTATCTTGCTTGTTAGTTGTTTGTTCATTAGCAAAATTCTTTTATTGTTGTTTTTTGCCTTTAAAAGTTATTTTATTTACTTATTTATTTTTAAGAGCATTTTATTGATTATGCTATTATAGTTGTACCAATATTTCCCCCTTTGCCCCCCTCTGCCTGGTACCCCCCTTCCTTTCAGCAATTATCCCTGCTTAGTTCATGTCCATGGGCCATGCATGTAAATTCTTTGGCTTCTCCATTTCCTATACTATTCTTAACTTCTCCTTGTCTATTTTGTTCGCACCACTTATGTTTCTTAATCCCTGAAACATTTATCCCATTCTCCCCTCTTCCCTCCCAGCTGATAACCCTTCCAAATGATCTCCACATCTACAATTCTGTTCCTGTTCTGCTCATTTGCTTAGTTTATTTTGTTTTTAGATTCAGTTGTTGATAGTTGTGAACTTGTTGCCTTTTTAATGTTCATGGTTTTGATCTTCTTCTCTTTCTTAAATAAGTTCCTTTAACATTTCATGTAATAATGGCTTGGTGATGATGAACTCCTTTACCTTTACCTTGTCTGGGAAGCATTTTGTCTGCCCTTCCATTCTAAATGATAGCTCTGCTGGATAGAGTAATCTTGGTTGTATGTCTTTGCTTTTCATGACTTTGAATACTTCTTGCCAGTCCCTTCTTGCCTGCAAAGTTTCTTTTGAGAAATCAGCTGATAGTCTTACCGGAACTCCTTTGTAGGTGACTCTCTGCTTTTCTCTTGATGCTTTTAAGATTTTCTCTTTATGTTTAATCTTTGGCATTTTAATTATGATGTGTCTTGGTGTGGTCCTCTTTGGGTCCAAATTGTTTGGGACTCTCTGTGCTTCTTGAACTTGTATGTCTATTTCCTTTGCCAAATTAGGGAAGCTTTCTTTTATTATTTTTTCAAATAAGTTTCCAATTGCTTGCTCTCCCTCTTCTCCTTCTGGCATCCCTATGATTCACATGTTAGTACATTTAAAGTTGTCCCAGAAGTTCCTAAGCCTATCCTCATTTTTTTTTAATTCTTTTTTCTTCCTGCTGTTCTGATTGAATGCTTTATCCTCCCATGTGTTCCAAAACGTGGATTTGATTCTTGGCTTCATTCTCTCCACTGTTGGTTCCCTGTAGTTTGTTCTTTATTTCATTCAATATAAACTTCATTTCTTCCCTTATTTTTTTGCTGTTGATTGAGTTCTTTGAGCATCCTGATCACCAGTGTTTTGAACTCGGCATCCAATAGGTTGGTTATCTCCATTTCACTTAGGTCTTTTACTGAGAATTTGTTCTATTCTTTCATTTGGGCCATATTTCTTTCTCTCCTCAATCTGGCAGCCTCCTTATGTTTGTTTCTGTGTATTAGGCACAGCTGCTTTCACTCTCTGTTTTAGTAGCGTGGTCTATGTAGAAAAGGCACCTGTAAATTGTGCGTGGCAGAGCCTTAGGTAATTGCCAGGGCGGGCAACCTGCTTCATCACTTTGTGGCTGTGTTTGACAAAGGACAATGTCACTGCCTGGTTTCTGGAGGTTTGCCCAGCCCTCACCCCATTTCCAGTCACTTCACCCACTTCCTGAATGTGACTGGTGCCCTTCCCGCTGCTGTATCCAGAGTAGGTGGGTTTTGTGTATGTTCTAAGTCCACATAGGCCCTTTAAGCGGTGAAATCTGGCAGTTTCTTCCACCGCCCCAATGTCCACTGGTTTTTATAGCCAGAGGTAATAGGGATTTATCTTCCCAGGGCTGGAACCAAGGCTGTGCAGTCTGGTGTGGGACTGGGATAGCTTGCACCTCCCGATACCTCTTTATCCACCATACATGAATGTGGGACTCTCCATTCCACTGCTGCCCCAGTTGTCTCTCCATGCTACACCTCCTCTCCACCCATCTCCACTTCTTTAAATCCTTGATTGTCAAGCTTCCATACAACTCAATTTTCTGATGGTTTGGGTGTTGTTTTGTTTTGAGATCTGGTTGTCATTCTTTCTATGGTTGCGTGAGGAGGCAAAGTGTGTCTACCTATGCCTCCATCTTGACCAGAAGTCTGCAAAATTCTTTGTTTCCTAGAACAACTTAGATGTTTTTCTCTTAGGCTAGGTGATTATGTTTTACACTGTGAACTAAGATATCATTTGCTTATAAACATGAATTTACTCACTTTTTAACACTTCTGTAACAGCTTCTTCAGATGAAAATCTGGTTTCGGTGAGCCCTCTAAAATTAAATACAATTATATGTGTGGGGGGAGATAATTCTCTCATTCTCTGAGGAGTACAGTTTTGCCTGATGTACACATGGAAGATGACTTTGAACATTCTGCATAAGACTCACAGGAACATGTTAGTTTTATGAACGATTTGAAATTTAAACAATTAGGAAACATTTTTATTTATACTTTTCAGAAAATACTCAGATGTACAAGCCTGAATTCTTGAAAGTCCTGATGTGTGCTACTTCATAAAAAATTTAACCAGAATATAACTTTACTAAAAAATTTTCCTACTATGGGAAAAAAATAAAACTATAAAGACAGTATTCACTATAGTAACAAAATTATCAAGTTTTAAAATTATACTTTAATTTAAAATGCCATTTCCATAATTCCTGATCTCTGAAATTTTTATAGGTCTCCGTCTGGAAAATATACCCAAATCTCTAAATTCTCAGATCAGGGTTTTAACAATGGAGGTTTACTTAGAATTTCTTTCCCTAATGTCTGTTAATCATATAGAAAAGGAGAAAAAAGTAGATTTTGGTTAAAAAAAAAACTATTACTTTCATTGCCATTTAAAACAAAAAAATCTTTGGCAGTTGGCAATGTGTTTAAAACATTTTAGTTTGGTATTATTTTTTATTTATCCAAATATTTATTTACCTTTTTAAAAACTGGCTTCAAAAAAAAGTTGTTCCTGTTTTCCCTTAATTTTTTAATCAAAATGTATTTCAAGGAAAATTAAATCCATATGCTCCTAGTTTATTCCTCTTAATTCTTCAATACTTTGTTATGGAAGATCAGCCGGCAGCTAAAAAAAAACCTTATTCCATTTCCAGATTTTGTCATTTAATTTTTAAATTATATTTGACTGACAACTATTAAATCATGAGTTTGGAGAAACAAGCATTTATTAAAATCCTGAACCTTTTAACTCTTAAAGAAACACTTTAAAGAATGAGTAAATATGTGATAAGCAAGGGACGACTCAAAACCAGGCAAATAATACTTAAATTTTTTTTTAATTGGCATATAAATGACATACAATATCTTATTAGTTTCAGGTGTACATCATAGTGATTTGATCTTTATATACATTATGGAATGACCCTCACAATAAGTCTAGCTGCCATCTGACACCATATGGAGTTATTACAATATTATTAACTGTATTCCCTATGCTGTACATTACACCCCCATGACTTATTTGGTAATTGGACATTTTTACCCAGTAATCCCCTTCACCTGTTTAATCCACCCCCCTACTCCTCCCTCCTCTTGTAACCACCAGTTTGTTTTCTGTATCTATGAGTTGGTTTCTATTTTGTTTTGTTGTTTAGATTCCACAGTAAGTGAAATCTTTCTCTGACTTATTTCACTTACCATAATGCTCTCTAGGTCCATCTGTCACAAATGGCAAGATTTCATTTTTTATGACTGAGTAATATTCCATTTTGATGGATACTTAGGTTGCTTCCATATCTGCAATGAATGTAAGGTGGTAAGCATCTCTTCAAATTAGTGTTTTTGTTTTCTTTGGATAAATACCCCAAAGTGGAATTGCTAGCTAGTATAATTATTCTATTTGTAATTTGTTGAGGAATCTCCATACTGTTTTTCATAGCTGCTGCACCAAGTTACATTCCCACTAACAGTACACAAGAATTCCCTTTTCTCCACATCCATGCCAACACCTTTTATTTTTTGTCTTTTTGATAATAACCATTCTGACAGGTATGAGGCAATATCTCACTGAGGTTCTGATTTGTATTTTCCTGATGATTAGTGACGTTGAGCATCTTTTCATGTGCTTGTTGGTCATTTGTATTCTTTCGAAAAATTTCCAGTCAAGTCTTCTGTCTACTTTTTAATCAGTTTGTTTTCTTTATATTAAGCTGAGCACGTTCTTTAAGTATTTTGGATATTAATCCATTATCACATATATGATTTTCAAATATCTCTTCCCATTCAGTAAGTTGCTTTTTTGTTTTTTTTGATAGTTACCTTCACCATGCAGAAGATTTTTAGCTTAATGTAATCTTATTTGTTTATTTTTGCTTTTATTGCCCAAGAAAGTATTAATAAAACCTATGTTTTCTTCTAAAAGTTTTACATTTTCAAGTTTACATTCAAATCCTTAGTCCATCTTAAATCTATTTTTGTATATGGTATAAGATAGTGGTTCACTTTTATTCATTTGCATATACCTGTCCAGTTTTCCCAATACCACTTATTGAAGAGATGGTCTTTTCCCCACTGTGCAGTCTTGTCTCCTTTGTCATAGATTAATTGACCATATTTGGGTGGGTTTATTTCTCAGCTATCTATTCTGTGCCATTGATCTATGTGTATTTTTTCATGCTGGCACCATACTGTTTTTATTACTATAGATTTGTAGTATATTTTTACATAAGGGAATGTGACACATCCAGCTTTGTTCTTCTTTCTCAAGATTGCTTTTCTATTCAGGGTCTTTGTGGTTCCATACAGGGCTCTGAAGAATAAATGAAGAATTTTAGGATTCTTCATTGTAGTTCTATGAAAAATGTCATTGGTATTTTGATGGGTATTGCATTGAACCTGCAGATCACTTTTGGTAGTATTGATATTTTAACAATAAAAATTCTTCTGATCCATGAGCATGGTATAACTTTTCATTTCTGTTGTCTTTAATTTCTTTAAATACGGTTTTTAAGCTCCATCAGAAAGTAATAATTGAAAATTTTATCCCAGTGCCAGAGAGAGTATTTCCTTCTTTCAAGTATAAATTTGGCCAACAGAAATGTAAGTTTTATGCATTTTTAGACCATATTTTATAAATTCCCATATGCTGTATAGAAACCCTTTTTGAAATATAAATCTCCCCAAGACTCTGAAATAATGCACATATTAACAAAAGAATGGAAAAGATTGGCAAAATACAACTTCTCATTTAAAATGGAGATATTACAATAAAAGTAGACAAGACTTATGAGCTGGCCATGGAATGTGATACTAGACCTCCAACAACAGTTATCACCTACTAACAGTTTATTATGTGCCACACACTGGGCTCTGTGCACCATATACATTATTTCAATTAATTCTCATGAAAACCCTAACTGGTCAGTAACACTTTTATCTCCATTTTGTAGATCTAAAAACTGAAGTTTAGAAGATTGAATAACTGATCCCCGGTTACACAGTTGGTAAGGCAAGCCCTGCTATAAATTTCAGAGCTATATGTGTGCAAAGCTGACATCCTTAAGCATTAAATAAACTGCAGTGAGAAGGCCCTTAAACTCACAGAATTCAACTGCGACTGAAACAAGCAGTCATTTCTCCCTTAGAGAATTCTCCCAGTCGCCCTGCCTCTTGGACTACTGCTCTGTCCCTTGCTTGTGGGCTGCTTTTAGGTTACCAAGGAAGGTAGGAAAGAAATTAATGTCAAGGCCCCTGTAAAACATATGCTATAAATATACCTCTAGTCTGAATCCAGATATTATCCAGGGAGATAATAGAAATGTTCCTGGGGAACTATAAAATCAAATATAGTTATCAACTATGACCACTTTTTAACTAGCTGCAAGGTGATTTGTTTCTAGGATACAAGGAAGTATCTTGCATATCTAGACTGATCCCACGGATACAGAAGACACTTGCTCAAGACAGTTTCTTAATTTACACAGAGACTAGGCAAAGTCGGAAATAAAAATATAACTGTTCAGTAAGCGTATTACTCAAGTGGGAAAAGTAAAACTCTTTTCAATAACAAAAATCATCATTTGAGAGTACCAGGTGTATGGTTCTTTATCTAGGTGAAAGTTGAGACTTTGGGAGAAAACATCATTTCTTTCTCAGTAAATACATAGATTGTTATTTCCAGTCCACAACTTGTATAATTTTATTTCTCCAGATTGCTCTTCCAAGAAAAACAAAGTGAATGTCTAATAATCATGACCTGAAAGTAGCCAAATTATAGAACAAAAGTGTCTACTGTTTTTGCAGTTAGACAACTTCTCAAAGGGAGATTCATACCCCTGAGCCCAAAGAGATGGAGAACACTAACTTTCAGCAGCGGTAGCTTTCCTGATCACTCTCCCAACTTACATAAGGAGGATTTAGAAGTTTTAAAGCCATTATCAAAGCCACTTCCACATCTAGTTTTAAGATCTAAGACACTCAATTTCCAAAGAAATTCAGTTCCTTCACCCAAGGTTTCTTAGCAGTAAACCCCCCTCATTAGACTGAATTAGCCGCAATTTCCAACCCAGATTTCAGGGGGTTTTCCCCAAGGAAATTCATTCCACTCCTCAGACATGCTGTCTCTGCGGGTTCACCTTACTATGTGTTCCCTGTTCAGTTTTGTTGAAACAAGAAGCCTGCTCAGATCCAAGCTCCACAGCCAACTTTAGTGACCTAACTCAGATCATTTCTTTACCAGGAGATAACCCTCATTTTCTGTCTACATACAAATTCTACATATCTTTTAAAAAGCTCACGTCCCTCTTTTCTTGTTAGAGCTTTCTCTGATAATCCTCCCCCAGAGTGTCTGCCTCTTCCTATGACTATCATCCGCTGAAGCACTTGTGTAGCACAATCATGCATTTCAGAACACAGTTCATAATTATTTATGTCTAAAAATCATAATTTCACTTAAATTATCAGTTCCTCCAATGAAGGAACTAACATATTACAAAACCAACCTAACTCCTTCCCAAACTGTACCTGCTTCAGCATTCAGCATGGTGCCTTCCAAGTGGTAATTGCCCAATAAGTCAGAATCTGAGTTCTCTATACTCTGTGAACAGCTCTTGGTGCTAGAGTTACTGCATTTAGGTTGATGCTCTTTAAAATGTGACCTGAGGCCCTGGCTGGTGTATCTCAGTGGATTGAGCATTGGCCTGAGAACCCAAGGGTCACCGATTCTATTCTCCAGCCAGGGCACATGCCTGGGTTGCGGGCCAGGTCCCCAGTAGGGGGCGCACGAGAGGCAACCACACATTGATGTTTCTCTCCCTCTCTCTCTCCCCCCCTTACCCTCTGTCTAAAAATAAAATAAATAAAATATTTTTAAAAATAAAATAAATAAAATAAAATAAAATGTGACCTAAAGAATACGGATAAACAGTGAAATCTCAGAGTCCAACTGCTAAGAGCCAACCCAGGGGCTTTGGGAGGACTCTGGAGAGCTGGGTTAAAATTGGTTACTCTCCTCTCCCCCATAGAACACGTCATTGTCAGACTGTCATACATTGTTTTTCTTTAACACAAGCAAAATTATCTCTACAAAATAGATCTATACATACCACCTTTAATATCTTTTTTCCCTGAACAAAGTCTTCAAGATCTACCAGCATTTGGGTTTTTTCTAAGTCTAGTTAATGCCAGATCCTGGGCTTATCTTTACTTTTGACTTGGGTAACATTTTGAAATTAGAAAATAATAAAGCTGGTGGTTGCTGAAAAAGTTAGACCTCTAATTTCTATGTGACTTAACAATTTTACTCTTAAGAATATACCCAAAATAATTGAAAACAATTACACAAATATGTGTACTTTTACACAAATGTTCATAATAGCACTATTCACAGTAAACAAAAACACCCAAATATTCATCAATGGGTGAGTGAATAAATAAAATGCATTATACGGTTACAATGGAAGACTCCTCAGCCATGAAAAAGGATGAAGTACCAACACACGCTATGATGCGGGTGAACCCTCAACATATTATGCTAAGTGAAAGAGACCACACACAAAAGGTCACATATTGTATGATTCCATTTATATGAGATATCCAGAGGAGATAAATCCATAGAAGCAGAAAGCAAATTGGTGGTTGCTGGCAGCTGGTGGGAAGGGGTGGGAGGGAGTATGGAGGGGAAATGCTTAGTGGGTATGAAGCTTTATTTTGAGGTAATGAAGATGTTTTAGGACTAGATAGAGGTGGTGGCTGCATGACATTGTGAATGTACCAGATGCCACTGAATTGTATGCTTCGAAGTTGTTAATCTTATATTGTGTGAGTTTCACTTCAATAAAAATAATAATAAAGCTTGTCTGGTTATAGCTCCTACGGCCCAAGGTGGTACGGAAGCAGAGACAACTTTATGCAGAGGATAACATCTAGGCCAAGGCCCGAAGGATGAATAGAATTTAAACTAAATAAGGAAGATAGTGTGGAAATGGGAAAAGAAAGGGGAAGAGAAAAACATTCCTGGAAGATGTTGTATATGATGACTTAGTACTATCATGCTACATAAATGATTTCTCTTCTCCCATAAAATCAAATTAACAGATATGTATTAATCACCTCCTATTTGTAGGGAATCATGCTCGGTCCTGGGAGAAATAAGGGCCCCAAAAAGACATAGTCTTACAACAGAGAGAAATAAAACTAGCATTTATTGAGCATCTTTTATATGATGTATATTTTACACACATTACTTCAATTAGTTCTTTAAACAGACCAGAGAGATGAGTATAATAAATCCTATGAATTTAAGTAACTCACCCAATATTTCACAGCTTGCAAATGAAGAGACAGGAATTCAAATCTAAGTGCCTCACTCCAGAGCCCACATTCTTGCCACTACAGCAGGATGTCAATCACAAAGGATATAATTATTGCTGCTGGAAGTTGAAAAACCTTTTGAGACATCAGTGGAGAGATGCCACAAAACAGAAATTATATTCCCTGTTTGTGGTAAAGGATATGGAAAAAACTGGGACCAGATCTGCAGAGAAACAAATGTCCCAGACTCCAAATCCCAGGGTCACAATTAGAAATAAGGACGAAAAGGCTTGCACATCACCTGCCTCTGGAACTCTTCTCTGATCCCATTGTATTGAGTAGAGGGAGCTTCCTTTCTGCACCCTGTACTTGCCCCAACAGAGCACTCCGCCCATTCAATGATTAGTTTTGTATTTTTACTCATATCCTAGTTCCATCACCTACTAGCTCTGGATAAATTACAGAAAGGTGTGTGAGTTTCTGTGCCTTAGTTTACGCATCTGGAAAAGTAGAGCAATAGTAATAATAATTCTGGAAAAATGAATTAATATGTACGAGGGGCTTAAGTCTCTACAATATAACAAATGCTCAATAAATGCTATTTTTGTTGTTGATGTTGTGGTACTCCTATTTCCTTTACCAGGAATCCTCAACTTCATAAAAGCAAGGGCTATCCATCTATCTATCTATCTATCTATCTATCTATCTATCTATCTATCTCTCCTTATATCTCTATTTCTATTTTTATGTCCAGCCTCTAGAACAAAAGTTGGAACATAGTCGGTAAATATGAAGTTCTGAGGCAAACTGGTGGTGAACTCAGTACTCTATTGATTAGTGGAATTTTCAGGACTGAGGCCATGATATCACCTCAGATATCACCATTTTGTTGTAAACCCCTTGACAGCTATAAAACAGAGATTGTCAGTCCTCAAATAATTATTGAACACCTAATATTTGGCAAGCCCAGCACTAAATTCTCCAAATTGCCAGGACTGAATTTAGTCCAAATGGTTGATTTATCATTCAGTTTGGACAGGGAAATAAATAAGAATGCACACATTTGTACAGCCTCAAGAGAAATACCTGTGCAGTGTCAAAGTTTTGGCTATCATTACAAAGAAAACATTGCTACTCATGTACAAAACAAACTATGATCCATTAACTCAGCACAGAAGCCCTTTCTGGCTCCAAAAAACTGGCACCCAAACAAGTTTTGTAGTCACACTGCCAAAAAATACCTGGCCGATACATTTTAACATCCTTTCTTGTTTTCTTTTGGACATATTTCAGTAATTGCCTGTCTGCAGGTACAAGATGCTTACAGGAAGTGATTAATCTTTCATGAGACTATTCCCTAATGCAGCACAATAAAAGCTTGACGGGACAGGCACCCTCATGTCAGTGCATGCTTCAAGGAAAGGAAGTTTTAATGGGAGATAAATCTGATCACATGATAGCAGTCAATGATGAAATCTCTTTTTTAAAAGGAAGCAACCCAACAGGACAAAACCACTCCCTGCAGAAAAAAAGCCCACCTCTAAACCTAAAACCTCTTCTTTTTTTTTTCTGGTAGGAGGCCAGATGGCATCCTCACACATCATGAAACACTACAGCTGGAAGCTGAATGGTTCATCTATACTCCCTGCCCCCCGCATATAGATACTAGGGATGAGAAAGGCTCTTGTTTGCTGTCTGAAGCAGGTGTGATTGGGCTAAATGGGGAGAAGATGTCCAGCTGGAAGAGCCCATCAACCAGCTGCCCACGGCAGTCTGCTTAGATAAATACCACCTGTTACTAAACAGCCAGAGAAAAATTAGTCATATCCCAGGAACCTGCTGATTCTCTGTTTATTGTGCTGAGGCTTTTGTGTCTTTCAACATTCCAAATCCTATGTGCGTCTCAGGGTGATGGCCATATTCACTGCACTTAATTTGATTCTGGAAAATGACAGAGGCTTTTGGAGCCTTAGGTTAAAGTATTTTCTGGGGCCTGGGAGAACACATACATCACAGAATAATACAGGACACATGGGAGAAGAGGGCAATGACTCTCAAAGGCTCCTTTTAACTGGACAATCTTCAGTGCCCTATAGTCTGACTGCCTTAAAGGACTAGGTATGGCCTCATCTTCTACACCCTGTCGCACCTCTCACTGCTGCCCAGCTAGACCACTCTTCTGAGTATAACTAAGTACACACACACACATGCTCCTTGGCCCGTGGTCTTCCCACACCAGGAATGTCTTCTCCCAAGCTTTCCACATCCCGCTCTCTAAGACCCAAATCAAACCTTGCCTCTCCTGGAGTCTTCCCTAAAAATTTTAGCCCAAAATAATTTTCCCTGAACTGTTATAGCACTGAAAGTCCACATTGTACATTTTGTCACTTTAACCTGTTGCTTTCTACTCTTGTCCCAAATAAATCTCATCTCTCCAACAAGACTCCCCTCCCTCTGAGACCCAACCCATCATCCAACACAAACTTAGGCATATAACAACTCAATGACTGTGTTCTAAACTGAAGTAATGCCAATCTCACAAGTTATTTTAGAATGAGAGGAAAATAAAATGTTAGATCTAAAGTGGTGATCCTACTGGACAAGACCCTTCATGATTTTTGCCTCAAGATAACTAGAAGTCAACGTGCCGGAAGCCCTGGACATGCAGCAAGACTTGGGACGGAATCGTGGTATTTCTAGTTCTTAACATTATGCTATTAATTATTTTAATAGAACCAGTCTCTTATTCTGTAAAATTGAACTCACAGTGTCTATGTCAGGGGACTATTGGGAAACTCCAATGAAGCAATTTATGACATTAGTGTTCATATACATTACCAAAATCATGCATTAACGGTTCTTTAGTAAACTGCACCATTCCTTCAACATCAAACTGATTAGAACAAAAATGACTTATTATTCTTGCTGATCTTTTTTAGGCCACAAGCTTAGCTGGCTATCAGAATCATTTGGGGATCTTATTAAACTACAGAGAACTGAATCCCAATTTGGAGATTCTAGTTTGAGAGGTCTGGGTAGGCTCAAGTGTATATAATAATTAGCCAGGTTTAGTATCTGCTGAATAAAATCATTTTTGTCCACATTTTTATCTGCCTAATGAATAGTTACTGGGATCATGGGCTTTTAGAAATATATCTTAAGCTAATAAACACATTGATAATTATCGACATTTGGTGCTATTCAACTTAGAAGTAGGTTTCATCTCCTAAAACTTAATTACAATTAAAATCTGTACAGTCATATATACACACTTATACAGAGGTTAATATGGGGGGAGGGGGGGACAGAGGGTGTGTGTGTGTATGAATTTCCTGGAGGTATGTGCTGTAATTACCCAGTATTCCGGAACCTCTCATATATCAATTTATCTCTGTAATCTGATCATTTGCTGCAGTCAAGGTATGTCCCATTTCTGTTCCTCCACAAAGTTCACTCATGTTTGTAAAACAATTACTCCAACTAAGAAATAAGACAGGGCATTTCAAAAGAGGAAAAAGAAAAGTGACACACTAAGAAAAAAGACAAATTCCTAGCATGTGAAACTTACTTTTTAAAGAAGGAATTTGGGCAGCACTTTTCTACCCGAAAATCTGCCTAGGTCAAGTAGCCTAGAACTCAGATATAGGCACTTCTAAGAAAGCCCTCAATCCACGGTATTTTGTCCTTTGGCTAAGCAGGGGTCAAGGCAATCAACAGTAGTTTAGACTAAACAGGAAGAAAAACAGCTCAATTAATGTGACAGACACAGGAATGGTCATCCCATTTGAAAACAACAAAAGTTTGAAAAGAATTTAATTGTTGATAGTTGGCTAAAAGATGCAGATAAATAATTGCATTTCCCATCCCCTTCAAATATATCTGGTAAGTTCACAAGAGTTAGAACTGTAGAGTAATTGCACATCAGTTCATGAAAATGAACTCTCTTTTTAAAAAATTACCCCAGACACGGCTTCTGGAACAGAGGAAACCAAGCGTCCCTTTGCCTGGGCCCCCAGCGTACGGAAAGCCACTAGCTCTTTCAGAGGAGCAGATTGTTTCAACTTAATTGAATGAAGTAAACTTGGGGAAATACCTGACATTGCCAACTTGACCTCTGCTAAGCCTTTTGAACTTCAATCACTGTCCTCCAACACAAAGCCTTCTATTAGGCTTTCAGCTATTTCCCCTGATTACACAGGTAGCTTATCTTAAGGATTCCGTGGTTTCAGTTATCATTTCTGACCTGATTGTGAAACAAGTATTATTTCCTTGCCGGGTTTTATAACTAAGCCTGCAGAGGTATTTGCTGGTTTGATTGAGTAAAAAGCATCTCATTTCAGTTTCTTATCCACCAAGATCCAATAACTAATTTTAAAGAAGAACAAAACAGTTTTACTTTATGAGAACCCACGTGAAAAGACTCAAATGAATTAGCACTAGGCAGAAACTGTCCAAAATCATAATCTTTAGTGTTTTAATAGATTTCAAAATTTAAAAAATAACTTATGATATGGGACAATAAAGATGAAGATTGTCTGAATAACAAAGTGCAAAACAGCTTGAATTTCTCAAACAAGCAGAATTATTTATTCCTCATCTAGTTCCCTGACAGAAATAGCAGAAATTGAGGTTAATGTTGGGAATATTTTGAATTAATTACCCATCCTAGCAAATACAAGTGCTTGGAAATTTAGGTTAAAGATGTGAATAATAGTTATTTTTAAGTGTTATTTAGTCCTAACTAAGCATCTATTTTTTTATTCATTTTTTTTTGTATATTTTATTGCATATGCTATTACAGTTGTCCCATTTTTCCCCCCTTTATCCCCTCCACCCTGCACCTGATCCCATCATCCCCAAACCTCTTAGTCCATGTCCATGGGCTGCACATGCCAGTTCTTTGGCTTCTTAATTTCCCACACTACTGCCAGCCTCCCCAGTCCACTTTTTTTTTTGTCAACATTTTCCCACCACCACTTTCCCCAGCCCCACCCACCCCCACCTCCCACCCTCAGTCCTTCCCCCATTTGGCTTTGTCTATGGATCCTTTATGCGTGTTCCTTGATCACCCTTCTCCTCCCTTTCCCCTGACTATATAGTACATGCACCTTTTAGAAATATACCAGAAAAATGTAAATACACAAAAGCGTTTAGAATCATCATGTTCTTCACCACAAAATAAAACAAAATATAATTCAACCTCAGCAGATTGTCAGTGATTGAAAAGACTACTAACAAGCAGTGCCAGCAAACATGCAAAATATACAAATACAAATACACAAATACAAATATGTGGGGAAAATATACAAATTTTGTAGAAAGTAATTTGGTTGGCAATATCTATTGAAATCCAAATTATGAATACCTCACAAGACTATTCATTTAAAAATTATTTATAACAGCAAAAACAGGAGAAAGAAATTAAATAGGAAAAATATTAAAATTAAAAAGTTAAGTAGGGCCCTGGTTGGTGTGGCTCAGTGGATTGAGTGCAGGTCTGCAAACCAAAGGGCTACTGATTTAATTCCCAGTTCAGGCACGTGCCTGGGTTGCAGGCCAGGTCCCCAGTTGGTGGTATGAGAGAGGCAACCACACATGGATGTTTCTCTCCCTCTCTATCTCCCTCCCTTCCCCTCTTTCAATAAATAAATAAATAAAATCTTCTAAATAAATAAATAAGTAGATGAATGGTTCAATAGTAACAAAACACAGCCATTAAAAAGCTAAAAAGTCATGCATTATGTGATCTAGGAAAATGGGCATACTATATTTTTAGTAAATAAAACTGATCCTAGGTAAATATATTTAATGATATTCTAATTTAGATATCAAATATACATATGCATATAAAGTCTAAACCTAGGAAAGAGAAAGTATACACATCAATAATTTTTAATCTTAGGAACAGAAAATGTGTGGTCAGAAGGGGTCTTTATCTTCTCATTCTATAAAAATCCAAACATAAAGGGAGGGATGACAGGTGAATTCTATTTATGTTTATTTTTCCTGTATATTTCAAAATATTTTAAAACTATAAAACCATTTAGAAACCAGAAACCCATATTTAAATAAATGTTAAATATTAAAATAAGTAAGTAGTTGTTCTCATCATCTGCAATAAAACATCTATGAAGTAATTAACCTCAAGTTAGGGAGAACTACATTTGTTAAACCAAGTTATATCAACTTGGACACTTATCCTTTGCTCTCTCTTATCATTGATATCCAGTCTGTCTAAATATGATAAACATATATTTTGTTTATTTTTATAAATTTTAAATGCAGTTTTGTTAAAAGAATGCACACACTGCAACAATCGCAAGAGTTGCCTCCAGAAACTTGACTATGTTGTTTGGTTGACTCAATGGAAATTATCTCTTTTAAAGTGGAACCATGGAGGACTAAGGGATGGAATATTTTGACTATGAGTTGGCTCATTTGCTTTATTTTTTAAAAATCATATTTATTGATCCATATCCTACTGAAATTAAGTAGATTATCACACAATAGGTTTTTGTTCATATTTTCTGAAGCTATATACCTTATTCATAACGTGGCCCAAATTTCTTATCAGACCAAAAACGTGATCATTAGCTAACCAAACTAGTCTCCACAGCCTCCTAAGTGTCACAGGGGGATGTTAGTATTGGCAAGAAAAGTGCATGAAATCTATTTCTTCTGCCACAGTGCCTGGAATTTCCTGGCATCCCATTTCATCAGAATATCAGTTTCACAGTATAGCTCAGCAATGCCTAAGCAGGCAAGAGTTTTAGGAGTTAATATTTATTATAAAATCCATACAATTAAGACAATATATAATTCTAATGGAGTTTTCTACATTACAGAAATATTTGCAAATTAATACGTTTATCAAACTTTCCTTCTCCTTTTCCCCTTCACTTTTTCAGATTCTACTACTTGGCCTTGAGAAATTTGTTTAAATTTTCTGAGCCTTGCTTTCTTTCTCATCTGTAAGATGAAAGTAATATTGTCACCATAAAGGTTTACCATGAAAATCAGGTGAGTACATTGTTTAGTACACAGCTCACAATAAGTACTCCAAAAATGGGCATTCTTATAATAATTGATACTAATGATGGCAATACTGAAATTGAAAGCAGTACCTTACGCTGTTCTGGACCATAGGACTGTAAATCCTAATCTCTAGAGAGTAAAAACTCAAATCTAAACTTGCAAAATGAAGATTTCTGGCCCCACTCGCCAAAGATTCTGCTTCATTCAGTTTAGGATTAAGCAGAAGAGTTTTTATTTTTCATAGACACCCCCTAGTGATTCTGCAGAGAGGCAGTGATACGGGAGGAAGAACAGAAGAGTTTAAAGGAAGAAAGCAGCCTAGAATACATGCTCCTGCTCCCTAAAGGTCTTCATTCTTTACTACCACTGCGTCCCTTGACTCTGAGGCCAAGAAGTCTCTTCCTATATCTATCTTATATTTATGTTATGTGAGGAAAAAAAAAAAAGAATGGAAAATGGTTCTCCCACTTCATCTCCCCAACTGTGACTACGTTTTCTTCCAACTTTCTAACAACATACTACTCCATGCCCCAAAAGCCCCCAATGCTCCATTATGTTTGTTCCTTCCCATTAGTGTGGGTTCCTTTTGACACTTAGTGGTGTAGGATGGGAAAATGCAGGATGACTGCTATAGACCTACCTGCTTGTTTACTTCCTATGTATTGATCCCTCACCGTAAACTCATTCATCACTCCATCGGGCCTTGGGAGTCACATCAGCCCCTATGTCCCGCATATCAGACAGTGGAGAATCCTCTCACTCACCCACTTCCCCCTCACAGCACCCCTATTCAGGGGCACCCACTCCTGTTGAACAATACACCTAATGAATATCTTGCCCCCAAGCAGAAGGTGGACCCAGGTTTCATGAGGCCGGAAGCCTATTCATTTTGGGGGGTAGTGGGGAGCACTCTTAAAGACAAAGAGTATAAAAATACCAGTAATTTACTTATCACAAACACACACACACAAACATATATAGTCACGTGAATTCATGACTAGAGCCCCTCTCAGAGCCTTAGAAGTTTTTATATACTGTTTTATGTTACTCCTCTAATGTTTAACCCCTAACTGCCAATGTGACTATATTTAGAAACAGGGCCTTTAAGGGGATTATTAAGGTTGAGTGAGGTCATACGGGTGGGAATCTGATTAAATATGACCGATGTCCTTACAAGAAGATAGAGAGACATTGTAGATGCACATGCACAGACAAAAAGGCTATGTGCAGATGCACAGAGAAGCGGTGGCCTTCTATAAGGGGGGACCCACAAAAACGGAATTCATTTATACTAAATTGTGTATTTACTCTTACATGTTTAAACTTCAGTCACCATCAAAGTACTCTCCATTTGATGCAATGTATCCATTGAGGCATTTTTTCCACTGCTCAAAACAGTTTTGAACTCATTGATTCTGATGCTTTTTAGTGGTTCTGCCATTTTTTGTTTCACCTCTTCCACATCAGCAAAACGTTTCCCTTTGAGGGCTTTTTTTGCATCTGGGGGAAAAAAAGTCACTCGGGGTGAGATCAGGTGAATAGTGAGGATGGTGCACAGGGGTCATGCTGTTTTTGGTCAAAAACTGCTGAACACTCAGTGGTGTGGGCAGGTGTGCTTGTAAATCACCCATCATGAAACTGGCAAATGTATTGAAAGAGTCTTCAAAAAAAATTCACTGAAACAACACCAGCTGGCACACTGATACAGATGGGTTCCTAGAACACTCGCCTAGCCAGGGAAGCCTGTACTACAAGGGGCCCGCCCTCAGGAAGATAATTCTGGTTTTTTGGGGTCTTCCCTCATACAAGCCAAAGAGAGAAGCCTCAGAAAATAAGAGTCTTGCCAGCAGCTTGATCTTGTTTTTCCAACCTTCTGAACTGAGAAAATAAAGTTCTGTTGTTACGCCACCCAGTCTGTGGTATTCTGTCACGGCAGCCTTAGTAGTCTACTTATACAAGTGGTCCGTGCAATTGAGAAGCACTGAAGCTAGTGGCATTAGCTTCGTCCTCTACTCTCACCAGGCGAGCTGAATTTCACATCACCATCACAGCAACCCCAACTCTGATCCTAGACCAGGGGTCTCCAGGTTTGCCGACCATTCCCATGCTTAAAAGTCCAGCTCAAATATTATACTCTATGAATTTCTTTCTCATCCCCCTGAATGAAATAGATTTTTCCCTATTCAATATTCTACCTTACTGGTTTCTGCACCTCCATTTCAGGTTTTATTTAATTCCGTCTGATATAGTCATCAGTCATTGTTCATATTGTACTATCATATTCACAAGTGTATTCATTAATATTTATATTAATTCATAATGACAATATTCATATTTTAATTATTCTTTCAAATTCCTTGTGGGAAAAGACCATGTCTACTTCCGTGCCTAACACAATAACTTGCATATATAGAACCATCAGCAAATGTTTACTGAATTACCTGACATTTATAAAAAGCCTTGAGGTTTTCAGTGGAGAGAACTAAAATAGTTAATTATATATCTACTTATCTGCCTATAGAGCATACACATAAAGTCAAAAAATTTTATAGCTATTGTATAAATAGGTCTTAGAGGCCATTTATTACCAGTTTCTTCTTTTACCTAGTTAGCAAGCATCACCCAGCAAATTAATAAGAGATCCGGGTCTGAAACAGAGGTCTCACAAACCCTAGGCCTCATCCCGCCAAGCAGCCAGGCCAGTCATCCAGACTTGATCAAAACTTATGGATGCACACATCCAGTTATTTTAGAATCATCTAAAGAACACGGCGCCAACCACAAAACAATCTTCTGATTATGATTTGGCTTCTCCTACAGACCTGCCTACAGGTTTGAATACACAGATCTCATCAACATGAACATTGTAGTAAAGATTATAGTTTTCATTGTGGTTAAATAAATTGGCATTCAATTTTTTTAATATAAACTTGAAGCAGATTGCAAACTTCTTGGAAATAGTTCAACTATTGTGGATATTTATGTAACCTTGAGGAAAAAAAAATTTTCTCATGACTAATTCAAATATAGCAAAGTCTGCTACTCAGAGTAACTGGCAGACATCTAGCCAAACCAGAAACTAACTGGGTCAGGTCAAAATGGACACTTGATTTAGCCTCTGTATTTAAACCCTTCACTTCTTCACCTAAAAGGTGAAAAAGGTTCTGATGGTGATGCCATTTGGAACACGAACTACACATTCTGAACCATGCCCCAGCCGTCACTTCCTCCCATGCTGGTCTCTGACTCTAAGTAGTGACGACAGTTATTAGATAGACACTGCTAAAAATGAAGTGCTGACGAGAGAGCGGATTTATATCCCATTACCAATCCCCTGAGCTGTGCCATGAACCTTTAACTAGACATTTTATCATATTGGTTGCTGCTCTCCAAATTTTCTCTAATTTGTCTCTTTTTCAACATGTGGTATTCCAAACTAAAAGCAGTTGAACTATATTCAGACAAGACTAGTGCCAAGTTGCTGGAAATAATTTTTTTTTTTTTTTTTTTTTTTTTTGGTTTAGAACATAATGCTTCCATTAGCACAGACTGATATCACTTTGAAGGGATTTAAGGGTTCTTTCCTTTTTAACAAATCATCCTGTTTCATTGACCTTAATGGCTCTCAAAATTTACTAAGGCAAAGAGTGGCAGCCTACGGCCCAAATACCAAAGGGGTAGATAACTTTGAGAGACAAATTAAGCTGTCCTTTGGTAGCCATGAAATTCTCCCATTAGGCGTCTCCCTCGCAAGCCTTCTCATGTGGCTCTTCATCCTCCTTCCTCACAATTTAGCCAGCACATTTCATTATATATTGCCTATTCTTAACGACAGTGTTAAAAGTTAAAGTCTTCATAGATAGAGGCTTATTCTCCTATTTCTATTTTCTATAACCCCCACCTGCTAACTTCTAGGTTTCTATATTTTAAAGAGATTTTTGAGAACAGACAAACAACTCAAAACCCACAGCAAAATATCTACCATGAGATCAGATTTTACCTTAGTGTGGAGTTTTAAAATTAGTATGTAATACAAAAATCGACCCTAGTCAAAGTTACCATTGGAAATCTTAAGAAGATGGCTGTGATAAGCAGAATTGCCTCCTAAGATTGCCATCTGTATTATTTCAATCAAACACTAAGTACCACCATGAAGGGATTTTGCAGATGTAAAGTCCATAGTCAGCTGGTATTACTGACTATGTAAACCCAGAGATTATCTGGGTGGGCTTAACTGTAAAATCACTCTATGAAATTAGTGCCCGCCACCATCTTCTCACTCACTTCAGAAATTCCTATCATTTTTTCACTTAGTTTCCTCAACACCTTTGTGTTGTAAATATTCATTCCTTCCTTCATTCCTGTACCCTATGCAGTTTTTTCCTACACATTCCATAGCAAGTATTTCTTTATTATCACAATAGCCTCC
This sequence comes from Mormoops blainvillei, assembly GCA_004026545.1. Classification (NCBI taxonomy): domain Eukaryota; kingdom Metazoa; phylum Chordata; class Mammalia; order Chiroptera; family Mormoopidae; genus Mormoops; species Mormoops blainvillei. The sequence continues at coordinate 180,056 of PVJD01001787.1, read as the reverse complement.
TTGGCATTTCTTTTGGACACTGCTTTTCCTTCTCTCATCTCTTAGATTGTCACCTCTTCCCCAAGTTGTCCCTGTTCACCCCCTTTTCTTGAACAACACTTAGTATGCATTAGGTGCTTATTATGTATCTCCTACATGCATAAGCTAGGCTTTTATCCTGGTAAATTTCCTCCTATTATCCCTACTATCTCCCTTTCTTTTAATATTTAAAACTTATCACATCAAGAATAAGGATTAATGTCACAAAGGCATTACATTTGTAAATGTTAAGAGCTACAAAAACAAGAGCTTCCACTGTTTATTTCCAGAGTTGTAGTTCCATTCTCTCAGTGTGGAAGCAGAATATTCTGAGTGCCACTTACGTGGACATGGAAAACGGGATCCTTCCTACCTGACCGCTGACTTGCCTACTTCATCCTCTCACTCATTTATTCATCCATCTATTCTTTATTCAACACATACTTTTGAGGCTACATTCTATATGCTATTGAGGGTTCATTCTGTCAGGTATTGAGGATACCAAGATCAACAAGACATGGGGCTTATTCTTTAAGAGTATTTATTCTAGTCATAGGAGATAAGCACATACAGACAATTACATACATCCACGTGACTGCTATAAAACGTGTGGAAAGAATCTTGCTGGAGTACCCAAGAACCTTATGAAGTTGAGTAATCTTCACAGGGAATGCAACTAAAAGTACTAGAGACACAGAACGGTTTTAAAATGTGACATTGTGATACAGCTCACAGATTCAGCAAAGTAGAAAGCATTATTTTAATGACTACCCCTGAAAGGTCATTTGGGCAGAAAACCTGAGGTTAAATTTTGATATTCCGGGCTTGGGGAACCCATAGCCAAGCTAAGTTTCTTTATCTCTGCAATAGTGAGTAACTTATTTTAGAGTCAGTAATGAAGGGAGTGGTCTTGTACAGTGAGACAATATTTCACTATTTGGTCAGGTACATGGGAATTTGGAGAAATGTTGCTCCTTATATGGTGATATTCTGTTCTTTTGTTCCTGTTTTTGTCCTGGGTCTTCTCGTGAATGTTTTATGAATTCAGTGAGTTCAGGCGACCTCAGAGCAGAGAAACCTTTTCACGGACCGAAAAACAGGCCAGTGTGTAAACGTGTGTGTAGGAATTTGCCAAGTAGAAAAAGGAATAAAACAGAATTCAAGCAGAGGCACATCATGAACAGAGGCACAGAAAAGTGATCGTTGCAGTGTCTGGGGAGTGTTCAGTTCTCATGGGAACCCTGGTGCTATGGAAGGAGATGAGGCCAGGTGACAGGTAAGAGCCAGCACAGGAAAGATCTGTAAACGGGCTCGGAAATTCGGTTTTACCCTATGGATAATAGGGGAGCCCGAAGAGGATTAAAGCCAGAGGCTTACATGGTCAAACAGGAATTTTACAATAGCCAGGTAGCTGAAAACAGGATGAGAGGCTATTACAATGGTCTTGGGAGAATGGGATTGACAAGAGATGAAAGTCTGAACTAAGGTAGACAAGAAATAATAATAAATGTAGACAAGAATAGAGGCCAGTTTATAGGACTATTTCTGAGGGAGAATTAGTGGCGCACTGAGGCCACCTTGTACCAGCTTGCAAGGATCAATTGTTACATATTCAGAAATTTTGTGAGCTGGTTGTTAAAAGTTTTGTGAGCTGGTTGTTGATTCCGTTGGTATCCTGGAATCAGCAATGGAAACTGGCCACAGAAATTAGCAAACACTATAAATCAGGGGTTTCTGTTTTGTAAGAGCCAGTTTACCAGCATACCACTAAATGGAATTGACAGGATTTGGTAACAAGTCATAAGGCGCAAGCTGGAGATATCAGGTGTTGTGGGGCCTGAAGCTTTTATAATTTAAGGATCCTCCTTAAGAAAAATGATAGAGAGCTATGAATTCAAAATTAGACATAAATAATAGACAGAAGGACTATTCCTGGAAGCCAGCAATAACTTAAAACGGAAGTGACTGCAAACCACATAAAAATATTCCACTAAACCCAAACTAAATGTGTCCCCAACTCAGCTTCCCCTTAGCCAGACACTAAAAGTGCCCACAACCATCCAACACCACATCACATGATGGGAAGTATGTCAGAAGAGAAGTCAAAGTGGAAAGAAACATCAGTCTTAACCCACTGTGGTTAAAATGTCTTAGTTTTGCACATTTTATAAAAATATGTAACCATGTGAACCCCTTGCTAGGGCAACTCTCAGAAGCTGGCCCATGTAACTGCGAGAATTTAAAGCTTGAGGCTTCGTCAGTTTCATGGTGAATTTGCCTCTGAAAGTGAGAGAGGTATGAAAATTCAGGAGACTGGGGGAATGGGGGTGGCCCATTGATTTACTTACTTATACTCCTATCTAGTTCCATAACAGACTCGGGATGGCTGGACGAATGGTGACACCGTTAGCCAAAGAGGGGGCAAGGGCCCAGTATCCCTTGAAATCGCAGAGCTCTCTCCTTATTCATAGAGAAAGCAAGCACTGTTCATACACCAGTGTTAACTGTTATCAAGAACCAACCTTAACTGATAACCTTGTCAGCCTGACATCCCAGAGTCATTTTCAAAAGCATACTGGCTTCTGCCTTCTGTGGGCCCTTGTAGGGAGCTGGCTGTTGTTCAACAGTGATGCTCCTTGGAGGACGTCACAGTGAGGAAAGGTGAAATGTGTCTAGAGCAAGCCTGAATAATCCATTCCAGACACATGTGTAATGCAGGGGAAACAGGTGCAAACAATTGAACCAGCTGTCAGCAAGCTACAGGGATCGCTTTTGATATCTTAATAGTTAGTTGATCCATGAGCCACGTTGGCAGCATCACTGTCATAGCTGACTGCACATCTGTAAACCTTTTCGAGTCTCTTCTGATGTCCGTGTGAGTCCGTGAAAAGCCTGACATCACGAGAGACTTAAATTGAGCATGATTGCTGCTGTTTCCGTTTTCCTGCCACAGAACCAGAGAGTTGACAAATGCCGATAATTGCTAATTTTTCACTACTGTTTGTCATGTGCCACACAAGGCAAGAGCAGAGAGATCCTGCTGTCCCTGCAAGCATTCTGCTATTGTGGGTTTGAGGGACTGCGTAGCCTTTCTCTGTCAGATAAAGAAGCTTTTAGCCCAGTAGCCAAGTTAGGAAGTTTTTTGATGTGTCTATTTAGGCCTCTTTATCTCATCAATGATAATACCCCATAATCGGCTAGGAAAAGATTTTAAATTGATGCATGTTTACATTGATAGAATGTCTTCATTCTCTTCTTCATCCAAGAAAAACGTCACCACTATAATTAGCTCAACAGGTCATTACCTCCAATAAAAGGATTGGAAATCGGTGACATTATCTGTAGTGACCAATATGTAAGAAATGTATATAAAAATATTTATATAAAAATCTTTTCATGTAAGTATTACTATTAACGAAACACATTAGAAAGAAGCTGCTTTATTTTATTGGATTCTTTGTGTTTGTTTAGATTTATAATTACGTTTATCATGGTAACATTTTTAGAATTTTAATTTGGAGCATATAACATTTTAATGGAAACTCAGAGCTAAGTAAAAATTTAGGCTGTCCCTACTCAGTGTGCGCCCTGGGGCAAGCATTAGTTTCTGCAACTATAAAATAGCAATAATAATACTGGAGGCTGTTGTGAGGCAGTGACAACGTACCTAAAGGGCTCGGCCAGTGCCTGATGCATAGTAGAGAGTCAATATATGTTCCCTAAGAAAATCATGTAGAAAATTCTTATTTCACTTACTCTAGTGAAGTTAAATATTTTTTCTTGCTTGCTTCGTTTCAAAATAATAGAAACAATTACCCAAAAATGTAGACTGGTTACATTTTGGTTTAGAAAAACATCATATGTCCTAACAACTGGAGATAGGTGAGTGCAAAAATTTCCCTTCCATGTCTGCCTCTTATGCATCCTTTTCCCTGAACTGTTCTCATTTGAGAACTGGTGAACTCACATAATTCCACATCATTATTTTTGGTATTTTATCAAAAAAGAAGATGTCATATTTCATATCCAGTCCAAGAAAAATCCCTAGCTGTTCAAGTTTAACAACATTCATTTTTGTGCTGATGCCAAAAAATAAAAAAAAATTCTGGTGAGTAGTATTGGTTTTCAGGTTATTTTTATTGCCTGAACAAAAAAAATCTTAATAAATGTTAATATAGGAACACAATTTGTTGTAAATATACTTTTTATGGTAGAACTTATATACTGATTCTTCAACCAGTCTCATAACTTCACAATATTTTTAGACAAAATCCTGTTTGTCATTAATGCAATATCCACTTTCAAAATGAGATTCCACTCTTATGCACTCTGACGAATATAATTTAATTGGTGAAGAATACATGTAGTCCTAAAAATAGGTGGTATAGAATAACTACAATTAAAATATCAATTTTTTAATTTACCAAGATATGGATTTATATTAATTCTCATTAAAACACTGCTGTAGTAGCCATAAGGTATAGTCATTGCCCTATTGGCATTACACATACTGTTGCTAATACCAGCAGAGATTTTATGAGCAACTATAGCAGTACCTTCCAGGAAAGAAGTTATGCCTATGATGTAGATAATGACAAGAGTTTATGAATCTCCAAGTTCTTTCAAATGAATCTCAGCATCTCTGCAGCATTTTAACAATTCCGACAGCCCTGCATAAAACTATAAAGAAAAGTTTGTTTTAAATGATCTCAACACTTTATGCTTTTTAATGCTCCCCTTCTCAATCCTGGTGCCCCCTACTATGTGGTAGGCCCAGTCATAGTCACTTTTAATACTGTAGACACACTGCATACCGATAGGTTCCCCAACCTCACGGAGCAGACAGCTAGTAATCAAATAATCACAGGAAGAAATCACCGTGATATGGGAAGCAAAATAAAAGAGAATAGTTCCCTGAGGAAGTGAAAGATGAGGAGTTAACTAGGCATGTGCAAGCCACTCTTCCCAGTTGTTAACAAACTGCTCCAAAATATGCTAGTGCATATCAGTGAACCCCACTGGGTACTCCCCCAGACCTGACATTCGATATTTCTTCTCCCTTCCTTTTTCCACCTTCCCCTAATCAAACCATTTGCTCCTACAATGTTTTGCCCTTCCCATGTAAAAAGAACTGATATTAACAGAGCAAATGTAAAAAACATTCAACCTCACATATGTGCTACCAATAATAGGGTGAGAAACTATCATTTATTGAGCTTCCGTGCCATGCCTGGAGCTCTGCTGAATGCTTTCGGACGTTAGCTCACTTAATCTTCCCCAGAAAACTTCCGTGAGATATATATTATTTTCTTTTTCACCAGATAAAGAAACTGAAGTTCAGAGGAGTTAAGTAACCTATCCAAAGTACTAAAGTAAGACAGATTATAAACAACAGAGATGAAATTCGATGTCTGACTCTAGTCCAAGTTCTTATTACAGTACCAGTCATGCTTCCACCCGTAAAGATCCCATGACCTGTTTGGATACGAGCTCTTAAATGCCTCTAGTTTTATTTTAACCAAATAACCAAATCTGAGACCTGTTTGTTCCCTTTACAGGGATTCTGTAAGACCCCTTGGCTCTGCCTGAGGACAACTGAGTTGCTCCCCAGTGGTATTAACTATCTTATCCTCCAGTCCAGGAACTAGATTTTATCTGTTCCTTAATCTCTGACTTGGATTCCGGTTCCAGTTCCTTTGCATCTGAGGACTTTAGTTCCTCCAAGTCCTTCTAAGGAGAGGGGCCCTCCTTCTACGAACAAGTCTCTCACTTATGTTCTCACGCTCTCTGGACCTCATTGGTACAGTCTATCTGCTACCTGCACTCACCTTTGGTTTCCTTCTACCCTGGTCTCCCCCAGTCTCTCGGTACTCTATCTTCTGTCTTTTAACGCTGATCGTTCTTTGTCCGACCAGCATAGCTGCTTCGTAAGGACTAACCATGGCTAAATCCAAAGGACAAAATACCCCGAAATAAACTGTCAAGGAATTCAGCATACATGTAGAACACCTGAGGCAGGAGAACTTTTCCATTATCCCTCCAAGCTAAGCTTACCACACAGATGACTACTGATTCTACCTACGCTTATGGTAAGATCTCCACATAAATCCCTACACTGCAACTAATAATATTTATGAAACCTTACTGTGTACCTGGCTTTGTTCTCAATAAGTTGTGTGGATTATCTCATACAATCACCACCATAACCCTTGAAGTAGTTACTAACTAGTTATCCCCCTGAGGGTGGAGGATAAGAAAAGAAGCTTACAGAGATATGTAACTTGCTCAACATCATGCCATTTAGGGATCTGCAAAATTGATACTTGAATCCAAGCAATCAGGCTTAAAAGCATACGTGCTTAACTGCTCTTCTTCTAAAGATTATGACAGTCTGGGTTTACAATTTGCCAGCTTTTGGAGAAAGTTAAATAGATTCAACCATGGCATTTATTAATTATTTGAACAAACTGTTATAAAGCAGGGACCTATACTATTCTAGGAACTACACACAGGAGTGAACGGGATAGATAAGGGACCTGACCTCCTACAGCCTATTTCTATTTGGGTGAGATAGATAATAAGCAAATAACAAACAGTTCATTTCAAATAACAAAAAGTGATACAAAGAGAATGTGATGAAAAGAGGAAATCTGCCTTTGGTAGGATGATCAGAGAAAGTCTTTCAGAAGAGGCTTTATTTGAACTGAAAGGTGAGACTCACCCAGCTAACGCCTTAATGAGGTGTTCTAGTTAAAGGAATTGCAAGGGAAAGACCGAGGCACGAACAGGTAAGGTCAAGAAACAGGCAGACAAGAAGTCAAGGGAAGCATAGCATTTAGAAGCTAATCCCAGAGGAGCGAGCCCCAGCCAGTTCATGCAAAGCCTATTGGCCATAGTAAGAAGTTTGGACTTTATTCTAAATGCAATGGGAAGCTATCAAAGGGTTTTATATAAGATATAATCTAACATATTTTTAAAAAGATCTATCTGGCTTCTTTGTGAAAAATGAATTTGTTGGGGTGGAAAAGGATGGAAGAATTTGAAGGTAGGACTTCACATACCATATTTCGCTGTGTATAATGCACACCCACGTTTTTGGTCCAAACTTTCAGGGAAAAAAAAATCTCTCATTTTAACTTTTTAATTCAAATCTTTATTTACTTATATTTAGATATTTTTTTGTATTGTAAAGGAATTTTAGCATTTATTTTTGAACATACAGATATCATTATTGCCTTCTAGAGTTACACTTTTAACACATGAGCATAAATAAAAGAATTAAAAACATTTATATAGATATGGAATTAGTGCTACCCATGTATAATGCGTATCCTTATTTTTCCCTCAAAACAGTGCTCATTATACACAGCAAAATACAGGTACATTTAGATGGATTGGATGTGGGGAATGAGGGAAAGGGACAAGGATGAAAAAATGTAATGCACAGCATAGCCCAATAAACTAAATTTATGATAACTACTCCTTTTCTAATTGATTCTAATCAGCCAAATTAGTCTACAGTCAATTAACACATTTTTTTGGCACTTAAAATATGATGACCACTACGAATGATATAAGGATACACAACACTACAAAGGAAAAAAATTAAAGTACAATGTCTGTTTCAGGTTGTGTTCATGTGTGGAAGCAGGTACTGATAGAAATTTGGAGTGCTAGAACTTTATTAACGATCTAGATCATGAAAGAAAAGAGGAGGAAACAGGACTGGGCAGAGGGAGAAGCTGAACTGCAATTTAACAACAACAGATTCTTGACCAACCCGGTGGGGAGCCCCTGGAATGAGTACTGCCCATCAGAAATAACTCCCGCCTTTCTGCTGAGGTAGAAGAAGCTGACGACTAGACACTCAGTCTACTGATGGCTCTCTCCACAACAAAGCAGCAAGTCCTTTATTAAAGAAGGATCTATGTAGTATACCCATTTCAATGCTACTTTATATCCCCTATGCTTACAAATCTCCCAAGACAGCCTCACTTACTGTACAAACATTTGGTGACATTACAGACCATGTACCAGATAAATGTCCCTATTATTAGTTCAGAAAATACATTTGTGGTACATAAAGAGGGGACTTTTTACTTATCCTTCTGTTATTGGTTGCCCTATTGCAGATCTGTTGTGCAGAACGCTACCTTTCTGAATACTGCATCTGAAGAAAATTTCTATGACAGCCTCTTGCTGAAGTGGGCTAGGGCCAAAAAGTCATTAACTAACATTACTGGTTCAGCTCAGAGGAAAAAAGAACAGGAAAGAGCATCACTCTCATCCTTAGCAACAAGAAAAAAACTGGGCAAATTGAAAATTAATTCTTTTTCTTGAACCTGTCGGAGAACTGAGGTCACAGAACAGCTAATCCCAAATTGAGAGCAAGAGACTGGCCATGACAGGGAGAAGCAGGACCCTAGCGTTTGCTTAGCTGGAGCAGATGCAGACAAACATCATATAAGCCAGTGTAGTAGTCAGCTGGGCTTCCATCACAAAATGCCATAAGCTTACTGGCTTAAAAAACAGAAGTTTATTTTCTCTCAGTTCTAGAGGCTGGAAGTCCAAGATGAAGCTGCCAGCATGGTTAGGCTCTAGTGAAAAATTCTCTTTCTGGCTTGCAATGGGCACCTCATTGCATCCTCACATGGCAGAGAGAAAAAGAAAGATCAAACTCTCTGGTGTCTCTTCTTGTAAAGGCACTAATCCCATTATAAGGACCCCAACCCTCATGACCTCATCTAAATCCAGTTACCTCCCAAATATTATTACATTTGTAGGTTAGGGCTTCAACATATGAATTTTGAGGGACACAATTCAGTCCACAGCAGCTAGGAAGATGACTAAGCTAGAAATGTTTAACAAATTGCTAAAGGCCAAGTGTGGACTAGTGCAAGAGTGCAAAGTCTCTAGGGGCCACAGACATAAGAAGAGTTTGCACCACCACATAGGCATTTCCTCCAGAAATGTTTCTTGGTACTCACAGAGAAGACCAAGGAGAGTCTTGAGAAATCTTCCTCAGGGTGATCTCTGAAGGGAGGGAAGAGAAGCCACAGCCAAAACTCCAACCAAAACTATATCCCTGATCTCCCCTATGGAAAAAAAAACTTTAAGCTTCAGAAGAGTGAGCATCAAAACTGCATAGAAACCGAATACATCTGGAGGACAAAAAGGGGGCGGGGTCAGGGAGGCAGGGAAAGGTTTAGGTCCAGCATCACATCTATAGGAAGGGCAATAATACTTGCTAAGCTCACCCCTCTGGGACCCAGGTTCACAGTGCCTGCCTAAGATGAGGCTTCATCAGAACACCAGAGAATGCCCCGCAGTCTCTCTGCCCATGTGCCCAAGTAAAAATAAAAATGGAATATAGATGAGAGAGATTCAAAAAGGCCAACTCTCTAAGAAACAGTGCAAGGAAAGACACAAAGTCAAGCAAAGGGTCCAACATAACCTTGGTATCACAGCTAAATATCTCACCCTGGCTGATATAGCTCAGTGGATGGAGTGCAGGCCTGCGAGCCAAAGGGCCACCAGTTTGATTCCCAGTCAGAACACATGCCTGGGCTGCAGGCCAGGGACCCACTAGGTAGTGTGAGAAGGGCAACCACACATTGATGTTTCTCTCCCTCTCTTTCTCCTTCCCTTCCCCTGCCTCTAAAAATAAATAAAATTTTTAGAACTAAATAAAGGATGCTTTTATTTTTAAAAAAGACAAAGCTAAATATTTCAAAGAGAGAATTATAAGCCAATCTCCTTCATGCACATAGATGCAAAAGGCATAAATACATAAATATTATATCACATATTTATATATTTATGGTAATATATAATATACATTATATATATAGTATATGCAAACTCAAGCCAGCAATATATAAAAAGGATATTATTATATGACAAAACTGATTTCATTTCAGGAATTCAAGGGATTAACATTTGAAAATCAATCAGTATAATTCCCCAAATTAAGAGAACAGAAAAAACATATAAAAGAAATATATAATTTTCTAAATAGATACAATAAGGAAAATCTAATAAAATTCCAAACCTCTCAGCAAACTGACAAGAGAACTCCTTTACTCTGATAAAGCATATCTACCCCAAAAACCAGATAACAGATATTATTTTTAATGGTTAAATAATGAAAATCTCCCTCTGATATTGAGGTCAAAATAAGAGGGCCCTCTACCACCATTTTTATTTCATGACACATTTAAATTGTAGCCAAAGTAAATAGGGCAATACAATGAAGCAAAAGTTACATAATAGGAAAAAATAATTAAAGTTCTCATTTGCAAATGACATTATTATACAAATTAAAAATCCCCGACAAGTTACAGATAAACTATTTGAACTAATAAGTAGGTTTATCAAGGCCCCTGGACACTAGGGCAACAAATAAAAATAAACAGTATATCAGTAGTAGGTAATTAGAAAATTAAAATTCACTAATAATATCATGTACACTAGCATCAAACACCTAGGAACAAGCGTCATATAAGACGTACAAAATTTCTCACAGAAAACTGAAAAACATGACTGAAGGAAATTAGGGAAGACCTAAATAAATGGAGAATATATCTTTTCCTGGATTAACAGACTCAATATTATTTTAAGATGTTAATTCTCAACAAATTTATCTATATAGTCAATAGAATGCCAATTCAAAACCTAAAAAGATGTTTTGGGAATGTTATTTAAATGTTCCTAAAATGTTTAACCAAGAGTCAAGAATAGTCAAGATAATCAAGAAGGAAAACAAAGTTGAAGGACTTATATGACCAGCTATCAAGTGCTATAAAGCTATAGTAATTAAAATAGAACAGTTTTAGGGTTTTTCTTTTTTAAGCCTACAGTACCCAGTATTTCTGGGCAGTCTCCCATCCAAGTAGTTCAAAAATAGAAGTGGCTCAGTAGGTTGGAGCAGTCCTCTTGTAAGTCAAAAGGTCGCAATTCAATTTCCAGTCGGGGCACATGCCTGGATTGTTGGTTCGGTCCCCAGTCACTGAGCATGGCAGAGGCAACCAATTGACGTTTCTCTCTCACATCGACGTTTCTCTCCCTCTCTCTCTCCCTCCCTTCCCCCCCTCTCTAAAATCAATGAGTATGTCCTTGGGTGAGGGGTAAAAAAAAAAAAATCAATAAAACAGAACAGAGAATACAGAAACAGACCCATACTGTCCTTAAAAGGTCAATAAGTACCTATTTAACACCTACTACATATTGAATATTGCACTAAGTGTTACAATATAAATATAAAACTGGCTTCCTAATCTCAAATAATTTACTTATAAACAGATTTTTTCAATATCATGTGATATACATTTTGCAAAGGTAAAGAAATGAGCTATGAGAACACAGGGCAGGGTCCTCTAATCCAGAAATTTTACCCAGACAAGAAGACAGAGGAGGTGAAAAATACTCCTGCATCTTGAAGAACAAGTGGACATCTGCCAGCAGCAAAAGGCTCTCCAGACAGGAAATCAACATGAGCCCAAGCATACAGACAAGAAATAGCACTGTGTGAACTGCAAGGAGCATGATTTGCTGAGAATCAGGAGTGTGAGGAGACAAGTTCATAGGCAAAAACCTATGTAGGACTTGCTAAGGAGTATGAACTTTGTCCTGTAGGCAACGGAAGCCATTGGAAGGTTTAAAACAAGGTAAGAATTACGGCAGTGCGGGAGATTGATTCATGAGAGGCTATACTGGAAACATAGCTAGAAGCTATTACCATAGTGCCGGTGCAAAGTACTAAAGACTTAAAAGTGGAAAATGGTGGGGATTTAGATTAAAAAGGAAGATTCAATAAATCTTCAGTACAGGGATTCTTAAAATCTGACTGCACAACATAATCCCCCTGATTCCATATAGACCTGCTGAATCAGAACCTCCAGGGGTAAGGCCAGGCACTTTTCTAAAAGTCACAGATGATTCTGAAGAGCACCTAGCTTTCTGGGCTGTTTGACGGCAGGGATTACAAATTACAGCCGTGGACCAAATGTGGCCCACTGTTTCTTTCTGTACAGCCCATGAGCTAAAAGTGGTTTTTTTACATTTTTCAATGATTGGAAAAAAAAAAAAACATTTTATGACACATAAAAATTATTTGAAGTTGAAATATCAGTGTCCATAAAGTAAGTTTTATTGAAACACAGTCACACTCATTTGTTTACACATTGTCCCTGACTGCTTTCCTGCCACAATGGCAGCTCAGAGTTGTAGTTGTAGCAGCAAAGAATACGGCCACAAAGGCTAAAATATTTACTGGCTAGTCCTTTCCAGGAAAAGCTGCCAACTCCTGCTTAGAGCAGTGGTTCTCATTCTTGACTGCACATCGACATCTGCATTTCCCAAACCTGATCTCTGGCGGGTGGACGCTGGGCATCAGTATTTTTTAAAGCTCCCTGGTGAGCTTTAACCTATGCCGCCAATGTCGAGAACCACCAATTTAGAGGGCAATGTTGAAAGAACCTAGTGATTGATTAGATGTGATTGGTGAAGGAAAGAAAGGTTATATGAATTTTAAAACACATTTTTGAAGATTGTAGTTGTTCTTATGAGCCCCTGGAAGGCAAAGTATGAAATTTTTCTATATTCCCAGTACCAGCATGGTATCTGAGGCTGCAGAGGTACGCAGTAAAAATTCCCTGTATGGATGCACAAACTAATTAATTATCCTTCCTTGTAACGGTCTCCACCCAAAGCACTGGGGACATAGTTTCCACTCATTTCAATACCACAGAAAACTTTAAAAATGGACCTTGTTCACTTACACAAAGGTAGAAGTTTAGCTTAAATAAGTCCTCCAGAGATTTTCATAATGTTCCAAAGAATTAATAGACAATATTTAACTGGACAAATGGCGGTTCGGCTGAGTGCCACTATGAAAGTCAAACTTGTGAGGTAGGTGCCGGTGCAAAAGGAAAGGGGTTTTATTCAGGTCCTGCATGACCTGAGAGAATGGTGGACTCCCATCTTAAAAACCATCCCCTTTTCCTGCTCAAGCCCACCATTCTTATAGGGAAGTAGAGCAGAGGGCTCTTTCTTTTTCTATCCAATTATCTTTCTAGTTTTTGTTGAACTCAGACCCTGTCCAATAGTATTTGTAGTTTTTGGGGCACTGGGGCCCTATCCATTCATATTTGTAGCTTTAGGCATGTTTGGGCCCTATCCATTCGTATTTCTAACTTTGGCAGTTCAGTGTAAGAACCTCCCCCTGCTGCCATCTTGGCCAGTGGGGGAGACTCCCCAGTGCTCCAACTGACTGTCTACTGCCACAACTATGCATAAGATTACAAGACATCGTCATAAAAAGTAAATTTTCAGTTACTCAATTTTCAGAAACCATAATGTTCTTTCAACTCTGGCACAAATTATTTTTATAACTATCTTTAGTATTTAAACTAATTCAAATAGTTAAATCCGACTAGGTTATATCAGAACATTATTGCTTTTGACCAACAGCCTTTGCAAAACTTATAAAGCAAAGAATAAAAAGGTGTGATATTTTAAATAAGTGATAAAGATCAAAACAGGATAAAGTTAGAGGTCACATTTGAGTAAAAAAAAAAATTAAGAACCTTTCAAAAATTATTATTGTGGTTTCTGAAGTGGGTCTAGATATAAGTCATGGGCAGTTAGCCATTTTTACACTATATAAGAATTGATAATTGTTGAATTATGACCCCTTCCCAACTCTGCCATGCTCATCAATATTTTACATGTTTCTTCAGTGGACGTATTTTGTTTGGGAGACAGGAAGAGAAAAAAAAGGTGGGAGGGGGTGAGGAATTCTAAATACATGGGCACATCAAGCTACAGAAAGTCCTTAGTCATGGCAATGAGTATGGTTTCAGTCCAGGCTGTCATAAAAATATGTCTGACTTTTGAAAAAGCAATGTAAAATAGAAAGTGTGATCTACTCATCACTATTAACTGTTTTAACTGTACAAACTTTTATACAAAACAGCAAAATAACAATGTTTTGAGCAAAGATCTAAGATTATTAACTCCTTGAGAAAGTATTTATTAGCCCACAGAGATTGGGCAGAGATGAAACAACCCATGGAATTTCAAACCAAATCCATGCAGGTCTCTAGCATGCAAAGCATAGTTATAACACATGGTTTTCATGGGAATTGGTAACTAAAATACATTAGCATGTCTCACATTTCCATTTTTTAATGTTGCATGTGATTCTGGGAAAGGTAAAGCTGTAGGACAGATAACAGGTCCTTGGTTGCTGAGGCTGGAGATAACAAAAGGGTTGACTACCAACAGACAGCACAAGGGAAACCTGGCGCGTAACAGAACCGTATCTTAATGGTGGAGGTAGTTGCGCAAACTATGCATTTGTCAAAATTCATGTAACTGTACACCAAAAAAAGTGAATTTTACTGCATATAAATTTTAAAATTAAAAATGTTAAATATTGTATACATATAAATCTGACTATCTGGAAAACATTTTATATAATTCATTAGAAGGAGACACAATCATTTATGTATACAGACATCAATGGGAGAATTTCTGTGAAAGGAATGCACTTATTATTCCCATATCTCTTAAGCCAATGTTTCAAAATGAACACAGAAAGAAAAATATCATTTTCTATTTCCTTCCTCAATTTGTGATTCAATGTGAATGATAGATAATTTATGTAGATAGGTGTTTACATTATTGTCAATGGTTTCTATGGCCAATGTCCACTATACCCATCGAGTAGATATTGAAATCTGTTTTAGCCAGCAAATGGAACAGAGCAGCTTGGCCTTAAACATACACCCATTAGTGCTCGTTCTTCTAGCCCTAAAACCAAAGGAGTTACATGCACAAACAGAAGCTAATGTGTTGTATTTTTTCCCGTACTTTGCTTTGCCAGCCTGCATAGGCTACCCTTTAAAATTTAACAATATGCTAAACTCATGTAAAGAAATCAAATACCAAGTTATTTATATTCTAAAATTAGACTTAGACATGTAAGATATGTATGAAAATCTATTTAAGGATACATGAGCCCACTGTACTAAAATGTTGGAGTTTCTTTTCAATTCACCAATTTTGTATTAGCTGCCAGTGGTGAGGAATGTAGAAACAGGTGGAGGATCTGCTAGACACTTCTCCAAAGATGACATATGGATGGTCAATAGATACATGAAAAGATGCTCAATGTCACTAATCATCAGAGAAATGCAAATAAATCCACAATGAGATATCGCCTCACTTCTATCAGAATGGCTATCATCAAAAAATCAACAAACAACGAGTGTTGGAGAGGATGTGAAGAAAGGGGAACCCTCGTGCACTGCTGGTAAGAATGCTGCAACCACTGTGGAAAACAGTATGGAATTTCTTCAAAAAATTAAATATGGAACTGCCTTATGACCCAGAAATTCTACTTCTGGGACTATATCTGAAAAATGTAAAACACTGACTAAAAAGGGTATATGCACCCCTATGTTCACTGCAGCATTATTTACAATAGCCAAAATTTGGAAGCAGCCCAAGTGCCCATAAGTAGGTGAGTGGATAAAAAAGCTGTGGTAGCCCTGGCCATCATGGCTCAGTTGATTGGAAATCATTCCACAAACCTAAAGTTCACCAGTTCAGTTTCCAGTCAGGGCATATGCCTGTGTTGTGGGCTCTGAGCTCCATCCTGGATCTGAACGCTAGCAGAAGGCCAATTGATGTTCCCCTCTTACACTGATGTTTCTCTCCCTCTCTTTTTTGCTCCCTTCCCCTCTCTCTAAAATAAAATTTAAATTAAAAAAAGAAATTTAACAAGTGAAATAAGCCAGTCAAAGAAAGACAGGTATCATATAATTTCACTTATATGTATAATTTAATGAACAAAATAAAGAAACAAACACAATAAAAGAGGACACATAGAAACAGAGAACAGACTAACAGCTGTCAGGGCAGGGGTTGGGGACTGGGAGGCAGGGATGGGTGGGACAAGGAGGGGAGTGGTGAGGGGAAAATGGAGACAACTGTACTTGAACAGCAATAAAAACAATAATAATTCACTATTGATAGTTAAAAAAGAAATAAATTTTTAAACAAGAGTATTTGAATAGCACTGACAATGTGTCCTCAAATTCATTGTCACATTTACTTTTCACAGCAACCTGGGAGGTTAATACCCATGCTTTACAGATGAAGACATTAAAGCAGAGACATTTGGTGACTTAAAATCTTTCAGCCTAGGACACCTACATCCAGGACCTGGTTCAAGACTTGGGACATGCAATCTTTTTACTGCATCATGCTGGCGACTGAATGCCTGACAATTTATAATATGTTTTTCAAAACTGATGTCACAAGTGTGTTCATGCTCAATGTACCTTTCGATGTGACCTTGCTTCATGTAAATTGAAGCAAACATTTTCAGATTCTCAGCTCTTGATCATGGTGAAGTTCGTTAGCCATTCATTTGAACAAGTAAATTGTTTCTTTTTCCTCCTCAAAAAAAGTGGTTTTAGAGAAGTGGGCATTCTCAAGCACTGTTCATCAAGGTGTATGAACATACCCTTTGAACTGTTATTTTCCAGCTAAAAATTTACCCTACAGTTACGCTCATGCAAAAAAAAATTCCAAGTGCTCTTGCTGTTGTGACTCAGTTGGTTGGAACATTGTCCTCTAAAACAAAAGGTTGCAGGTTCAATTCCCAGTCAGGGCACATGCCCGGGATGTGGACTTGGTACCCCATCTCATCCGGGTGTATACATGTTGCAACAATTGCAACAATCAACGTTTCTCTCTCACATCAATGTTTTTCTCCCTTTCTCTCCTGCCTCTTCCCCTCTCTCTAAAGTCAATAAGCATGTCCTTGGGTAAGGATAATATATCTATATGTATGTAAAAAGATGTATGTATAAAAATGTTGTCTCATCTTTGTTAATAGCAACTTTTAAATAAACTATGATTTGTTCATAAAATGTAGTACTCTGTCACTTTAAAATGAACAAAGCACACTGTATATGTGGATGTAGAAGCATCTGCAAGACGTATTAAGTTTTTTTTTTAAATCAAAGGTGACATTTTCAGCCAAAACCGAGTTAAACCTACATTAGGCTCCTCTCACTACTGCAACTAAACACTCTGGACCAATTAAAAAGCCACTGCATGGGAACTGTGAAAAATTAATAATTAAAGTCAAATTCCACAAGGGAACCAAGCTTAAAGAATGATCTATAATAAGAGTGAAGTCTGCTTTTTTACTTCCTCCTCTATCATCCAGCTTTGACCCAGGTGTGACCCCAAAGCAAAACTGAGCACTGGTTACAGACAGCAAAACCTCTAAGGAAACGTTGTCTTTCTGGCAACAGAACTGGAAAAAGGGAACTTGGTGAGCTAAAGGGTATGGGAAGACATCTACTTTTTCTTTGTTTTTCTCTTGTTTTATGTTCACAAAGTCCCTGAAGGATAGAACAAAGAGACTGATGCAGAAAGAAATATTTGAATAAATTTGTGGAAAGTCATAAATTTAGAGATTCATGAAGCCCAGAAAACTCCAAACAAGCACAGACACATAAAAATCAAATTGCTATGCAACAAAAATAAAATTTTTAAGTCTTGAAAGCAAGCACAGAAAAATGACATATTACATATAGAAGAACAAAATTTTGATTGCAGAATTCTCATCAGAAAATGTGGAAGACAGAAGAGGGTGGAACATCTTTAAAGTGTTCAAAGAAAAGAATTTTTGAGTTCTATAACCACTGAAAATATCCTTCATGAATGAAGACAAAATAAGGACATTGTTAGATGGAGGAAAAATAAGATAATTTAAAATGGTAACACATTTAAAAGAACAGAAACCTTACGAAGTATGTTCTTGGACCATAAAGAAACTAAACTTGATATCAATAATGGAAATCTATCTGGAAAATCCCCAAATATTTAAAATGTAGACAACATACTTCTAAATAAATCATGAGTCAGCAAGGAAATCTTGGGAAACTAGAAACTGTTTTGCTGAATGAAATGAAAGTACAAGATATCAAAATTTGCAAGATGCAGCTAAAAGAGTTCCTAAAGGGAAATTTATAGCATTAAATGTTTATGGTAGAAAAGAAAGGTCTCAATAATGAAAAGAAAGAGCACAGTAAGCCCAAGCCAAATAGAAGGAAGGCAAAGACAAATGTAAGAACAGAAATCAATAAAATTTTTAAATTTGATGAAACCAAAACCTGGTTCTTTGAAAAGATGAATAATATTCATAAATCTGAAGCAGACTGACCAAGAAAAAAGAGAAAACATCAATTACCAACATCAGGTGATTGCTGGGGAGAGGAGAGTATAAGGGGACTAAATGGTAATAGGAAGAAAAACAATAAAGATTAATTTTAAAAAGGTCAAAAGGAAAACAACAACAACAACAAAAGAACTGAGAGACCCTACAGGCATTAAAAAGATAATAAGGAGATAGAAACAACTCTACACCCATAAATTCAACAACTCAGACCAAATGGCCAGTGCCTTACAGGCAGAAATTAACAAAACTCACTCAAAAAGAAACATTATATTTCTCATAGAAATAAACTAATAGATTAGAAACAATTGGTATTTCTAATATATATAGACTATTCCCATATCTATTAAAGAAATTAAAAACCTTCCCATGAGGAAAATTCCAGGCCCAGATGGTTTCACTAGAATTTCTACCAAATTTCTCAGGAAGAAATAATATCAATTCTGTGCTACCTCTTCCAGCAAATGAACTTGACAAAAGACTTCCCAACTCATTTTATGAGTCAACATCACATTGATACCAAAACCAGAAATAAGGCATAATAAAAAAAACTACAAACCAATATCCTTATGACCATAGATGCATAAATCCTCAAAAAAATGTTAGCAAACTGTATCTAGCAACACATAAAAATGTAATACACTTTAAGCAAACTGGGGTTTATCCAAGGAATGCAAAGCTGATTCAATATTTGAAAATCGATCAATGTAACTTACCATTAAGAAAATTTTCAAAAATCACAGATAATCTCAGTTGCTGAAGAAAAAAGGCCTTTGACAAAAGTTAACCTCCATTCATGATAAAAACTCTGCAAAGTAGAAATGGGAGAGAATATTTCAGCCTGATAAAAAGCATCTAAAAAAATTTGTAGCTAACATCATAATACTTAGATTATCCAAGCCTTAATCATCTAATCTGAAAAATGAAGATAGAAACATTTACCTCTTGAATTGGTTATAAAAGTTAAAGTTGTTAGAATAATGCCTGACACATTAAAAATGGTGAAAATGGTAACAATTATTATATACACAATAATAAAATTTATATTTATCACACATCAGTACTACATTACTGACTGAAATGTTGCATAGCCCAGACCTCAAAATATCACCAGTATTACCCAAAAACAAGTTGATTTAAAAAATCAAACAAAAGGGAAGTAAAACTAGAAAAGGAAAAGATCAATAATATCCTATCATTACTCCTTATATAGTGAGCATTAACAGCCACTTCCTAAAATCCACTACATTGAAAAACAAAATGGAAACCATTGCAATGGATTTAAGAATAAACCTCCTCATAAAGTTGTCCCTGTAAGAGAATCCAATACAAGACTCATAGTTTCAGATTCACAAAACCAGGTTTTCTATTGAAGGTGCTACTCCTGTGGCTTTTCTTAAATGAGTTCTCATTCATGAATGTTCCAACCAGTCTTCTGGAATTTGTATCAGTTATTTGTATTAGGGAAGTTACACAGTGAAGCTTTTCAGATCTTCAAAGCAGAGATTTTACTCATATAAGTTAGATGCCATTTTCCATACTATAGATATTAAGCCAAGAGCCAAATCTATATTAAAGTCAAGGGGGGAGAAGGGTGCTTGCCTCCCCACACACTTGCTAAGAAAAAATTTCCTGATAAAGAAAAATAAACTTTCTGATATTCCTATTACTTCATCCAATACTTAATATACTTCTCAGTAAGGGGGACATTGTTGGAGGGAAGGTGAGTACCAGGCAGAGAGGGGCAAAGGGGAAAAATTGGGACAACTGTAATAGCATAATCAATTTAAAAAGTTTAGGTACTAAGAATGTTTCTAATACTTTATACTTTATACTTTATTTCTGAGTATGGAGTTCATACCACTCTAGGAGTATTACCTTTTTACTATGTTGTAATTATTTCTGTGTTAAATACTTTTGGGGGTTTGTGTGTCTATTATGCTCTACTTAAGTTCTCCTGAGTTAGTTCTTACCCTACATTTATATTTTTCTGATGTTCTAGGAATCTATCTCAGTTTCTACCATTCTCAGTAATAGTTTTTAAATTATAATTAAATAATAGTTTTTTATCATTACTATCTTATACTATGACAGGGGCTAGTTTAACTAAAGAGTTTTAGTCTTTAGAATGCAGAAACTCACACAGGAATAAATTACAGAAGGGTAGTCAGCAATATACCACATTTTTCCATGGATAAAGTACACTTTTTTACCCAAATTTTTGAAGGAAAAATAAGGATGCACATTATACATGGGAATTAGCACTAAAACCTGGGTGCACATTATATGTGGGAGCACATTATACATGGTAAAACATGGTAATTAAAACTTCACTGAACAACTCCATACATATTCTTCAACGGAGTATACTGATTTTGCATCCTCATGGAAAGTTATATTTTTAAGTTTCATACTGTTCTAATTGCTATTATGTATAGATTCCTTTATAAGTCTGTTAGCAGATGTTAACTATTTTTGAACACTCAGAAATCCATCAGATTAAACCAACTATCCAGCTGGACATAAAGTTTAATTGTCAAATTAAAAATGATTTCTAATATAATTCATACAACTTCATGATGTTTTTTCATTGAGGAGACATTCAGTATTAAAAATTCTTTGTGAAAAGGATACAAAATATATATCTTGCCCTACAGAAGTTGATTTTATATCAATACCAAGGGACTTGGATTACATAAGAATACATGTCTTCACACCAAGGCAGGCCGTATGGCCAACTAGCACAGAGCCATTTTTCTGCTGTGAATGGAAACATTCTCCACCTAAGGACTACATGGTCCTGAAAATCCCTGGTTGTAAAGCATGATCTCATAAACAGACTAATAAGCAAACTCAAATGTGTAAGATAGGGGGAAAAATTGTGCCCTGGAGTGTGAGAGATAGTCAAGTGGGAAACTCTGTGCTGTGATGTAAGGCAAGAACAAACAGAATCTTTCTAGATAGTAAATATTGCTAAAAGTGACATAATGGACATCAATATTCATGTCCCCTCTTTCTAGTAACAGAGGTCTGATTTTCGTCATTCTCAGTTCTGTGTGGGTGAGATTGACCCTAACCCAGCTTGAAGGATGGGCATATGACTCAGGACAGACCAACCAGTGTTTGTAAAACTCAATTCTTATACTTTGGGTAGAACTACTAGGGAAAAAAAGCATGCTCTTCCACTGAATTGTTGGCAACATAGGACAGAAATCTTGCAGAGCCCAGAAAGAAAGCTCCTATCTATTGACATCATTTGAGTCCCTGGATCAGACTCATGTCTGAAGTCATAGGCTTTTCAGATATGGAGTCAATACATCTTTTCTTCCTTAAGCCAGTTATCAACTAAAAGAAAGTCCCCCTCCCACCAAGAAGAGAGATTCTAAAGGATTAGTCTAAGATACACTTATGGTTCACACTTTTAAGAATTTGAGAGGAGTTAGCACTACAGTCACATAGTCAAGGTTTCAAAGTTAAAAGACCCTTCTGTTTGTAATAGGGAGAGACTCTAGCAAGCACTATGCTTTTGTGTTAGGATGTTGTTGTTTATTTCTTAATTTGGGTATATTTGTACTTATTATTCAAGGTTTTCCTCATTCATAGGAATCTCTGGTAGAGAGTACATTTCTTCACAAATAATGAGAAATGTACATATTAACAGAAATATTAGGATACCCATTATAAATCTTCATAGGCTATTTGCTGACAAATAGATCATAAATACTAATTTTTAAAAATTAAATTAAAAATCATGAGACCAGTTATCGTTTCATCCTCATCACCTAGAACAGTATCTGGGACTTTATATATTTGTTGAATAAATAAGTGTATAAATGAATAAAGAAAGAAAGAAATGAATGAAAAAAACTAATGGAAAATCATTACCTAATATCTGACTCTTGGATTTTTCCCATATAACATTATTGCTTTGTTGATTTGGTTTCTCTACAAGTAAAGCGTAAGGTATAAATTGCAACTTGGAATCATTGCATATTATTAGTACAACCTGGGGAATACACTAACACTTTTACAAGTAGTCCACTCTTGTAGTTGAAGAAAATACCATGCTTTCAGGAGGTTTTACAAATGACACACTTCATATTGCCAATAAAGAAACAAACAGTTTCTCCCTTATTTTCCTTTTCTTTTCTTTTGTTAGCAATGCTTTTAGCAAAGAAAAGTCAATGATAAAATCACATGATCTAAGTTCCACTTGGAACATTTTAGTAAATATGAGCTTCTAATTTATTTTGATCTTTTCACAGGCTTAGAAAATATACAATATCTACATAGCTGCCATAGAGAGAAAACTTACTCAGATTGTTCTACAATAATTCATTATGAAGCTCCACAATAAACTGGGGATGTAAACACTACTATCAACTTTTCAAAAATAATAAATTGATAATCAAGATAGATGATTGACCCTCACACGGCAAATTACCAGGCCTGCAGCACAAAGCACCTGGTTTCCATATTTTATGAGACCACAAAATTGTGGCTCTATTCCAAAGAACAAAGACAAGAAGCAGTGCTAAAGTCCCACCCATAGAAAAGGCTTTCAGAGGACTCTCCTTCCTCTGGCAACGTCTGGGCTGATGTCAGTCTGATTCTTCCCTGTGCTACAATATATGTGAGCAGGCTCTCTCAAACACTGCATGCAGACACTTTTAAACTCAGCCACTAATACTAGTGCCATGAAATTGTATTCAGATTATGAACCTACTGGGAAGGTTCTATTTTTCTCTATAGTGCCTGGCACATTTGTAGCATTTGATCAATGCAAAATATTAATAAAAATTATCACAACTATTTGAAAGGAAAGAAGATATGGTCTTATCTTTTTCTTTAAACCTCTATATATTGGAAAATATGTTAGTTAATTCTCATGATGACTTTGCAGTAGAGAGTGGCAGATTTTCCTTATGGAAATAATAAAGAAACCAAAGTTACTCTGCCTAAATCACAGAATTTAAAACAGAAAGAAACCCTAAAAATTAGCAATCTGAGGTTCCTCCTTTATATCATATCATTTTCATATTTACTATGTACCAAGCACTGCACTAAGAGTTGAGGAAAAACAAGACAGACATGAAAATTGGGGACCACGAAGTTACATGACTTGTCTAAGACTGCTCAGCCACTTTGCGGCCGGTGCGGTCCACCTGTCAGGCCACGGCCACTACTTCCAGGTCACACCAGCCTAAGGCACCAGAGTACGGTCAGGAAAGGTTGTGGATTTCTCCTGTCTAAGACCTACTTCATCCCACCTAACATTCTGTGTCTTTGCCAATCTGATACGCAAAAGTGATCACCCTTAAAAAGCAGTTTTTAAGGTTTTTATTAACAGATCACATATTAACCTGAAATAGGTAGGAAAGGGTGTCCAATAGTTTCTTTGGAGACAGCAAGACATTGTGGAAAAAATGAAGACTCCAGATCAAGATGGATCTATTTTTCTGCCTTGGGAAATTCATTTAATCTCTGTGATACTTGTTGTTGTTGTTGTTTTTTAATGTACAACAAAAAATGATACTATTTACATTACAATGCTGTTGTAAGGTTAAAAATAATGTATGAGAAGTGTGTCATACTTAGGACAAGTCCTATAAATCGTATAATTATTCTTGTTATTTCTTTAAATTTAACACTCCAGTTTTAGAAGAGAGTTGTTCCATTTTTGGTATGCAAATTTCCATTATTCCATTGGTCTGAGACAAGGAAATTCTGCAACTGGTCTTTAAATTAATCTTTCTAATAGATTGTACTCCGAAGCTCAATGGAAATTCCTCTAGCTAGCCAACTGGCTCATCCTCTAATTGCCTGGCCACAACTCCACACTTTGTAATATATGTAACCCTCTGCTAAAAATGCCACTGCATCCACGATCACTTCCTTTCCCCATTTCCATATTGTGACTTTTCCCATTAACCTCTCAGGTTTTATTTTCAAGGAGATACAGCAGGAACTGACTAAGCATTTTGTAGGCAAGACACACAGTGGAAAGAGTACAGACTTCAAAGGCAGATCAGTATACAAGTTTGGCTCCTCCACTGTGGAATTTCAGCCCAAATGGATGAACTTAGACAAGCGCCTTGATCTCTTGAGTCTCAGTTTTCCTTCTCTGTCAAACGGACATGATAATATATACCTCATAATATTGCGTGGGTTAATGAGACCATATACATGCAAAGCATCTAGCACAAAGAAACTCTCAAGAAACAGAAACTATTATTATGTTGAAGGGTGTTTTACCTGTTCCTTGGAAGGTAAAATTGTTGGATCTTTGACTCTGGTTATGTCAAGTTATAGTGTAGAACAGAATAAGCCCTTATTTTTTAGCACAGACAACCTCAATATTTCCATGTGGCCTCTGCATGTAGAGAAGCTCCCTAACTAGCATCACTGATTTCATAGGACTTTGCAGCCAACATTTTCTCATGCTTGATAATCGAGTGCCTACACTCAGACTTTCATTTTTAGAAAGAAACTAATGTGCATGTGTAAAGGTTCATAGACACCTCACTTTCAGAAGAACAGGCCTGGTTTCAATGTGAAGAAGGCACTGATTTTTTTCTTTCTATTATCTGTTTCAACCAAGGTCATGAAATACTCCAACCGTGACATATGATATTGGTTTTATCAGTCATCCCTGCCCTGCCTCACCAGTTTAAACTAATTCAAATTGGATGAAGATTTTTCAGAAAAACTGTAGTGAATCACCTGGGCTTACCTCCTCACACCATCACAAGTACAACTGCTAATTTGTTTTATTTCTCTATTTTTTAGTTTTGAGACAGTGAAATTCAGCACTTTGCACTGGAACTATAAGCTTTGACTTTATGATACTAAGAAACTGTTATTATTAACATAAAAATACTATTTTTAAAAGTCTGTAAGTGTGTAGAAGTGCTAAGAGGGACAGGATTTCAGGGTTGGTGCCAAATTCAGAAGGCATATGACATCCATCTTTCCAAAAAACAAAAAATGCCCAGCAAGACTTTTGATCAATACAAATGAAAGAAGATTCTTTCTGTTGTCAGTCCAAAAAAACAAATTCTTCCTTGGCGGGAGATCTCCACTCCTTTAAGCAAACTGTTTCTACCAGCAGATAAACTAGCAAACGCACTCCTCTCTCTTCCAGGTAATCAATTTCAAAACCTGAATAAAAATAAGAGAGGTACTTTGATACATAACAACTGTCTTGTGAAAAAGTAGATAGAAAATGTCAGGATGTCCCACTTTCTAATTAGAATTATTCCACAGGAGATGTTATGTTTTCTTGCCTGGATGAAGGCCTCTTCAAACCAAAAGGGTTGAAGAAAGGGTTGGGCAGTTTTTGATGAATTTCTCTTGACAGTTTTTTGATCAAACATGGTTTCAGAGTAAAAACTTTAAGATGTGGAAAGGTTATTCTGGAGATCATCCACCCTGGGTAATGTGGTATCTAGAGACCTGATGAGGTTAATCCAAATTATCCGGGAGATTACCCCTGAGACAGCAAACGGTTCCATAAACATCACCAGTGCTATCCCAAGCAGAGAAATGATATGCTTCATTTTTGTTAGCATTTTCAAGGAGACTAAACATGAAAATGTCGGTGAAATGAAGACTTGGGTCTATAGGCAAAGCTGTCACTGGACCTCTGAATTATGAGGCTAGACTTTCAGTAGCCGCCAAGTTATAAGTCAAGTGCTTCTAGGTCAGCTTTCCCCTCTCACAAAACCCATGATGAAATTTCAAAGCCTTTTATGTGAAGTTTTCTTAACTTAGGTTAGTTTGAAAAAGGCAGGGCAAATGTGAAATTTCATTATCTTTGTCTATTGTTTTCTGCCTTTTTTTGCTGCAATGCTTGTAGAATCATACATGGATAATCAATTATTCTGGGCACACTGTGGGAAAGCAGGGTGAAAAGGCCAACAGGATAAAACATTTAGGGCATGTGCCACACAATAGTCAAGAACTGAAGAAATTAACTTCTTTATCCTCTTATATTGTAATACTTTTAATCTCTAAACTATTTAAAACTAAGTTGAAATAGTTTAAATTTTTCAGTATTATCATACATGTTATAAGATTATATGGGTTACATGGGAAGAAGTACAAGTTTATAGATAATTAACTAAAATTTTTTATTACCTGGCACATAGTAGGTTCTCAATATATGTTTCTTGGCAAATTCTGTTTAATTTCTGTGTTAAAAACAAAGCCAACATATATGTACATGTTAAATGTGCAAATTGTATTATTTCCATACCCAAGTGACTATTTATTCATACAAATAGCTGTTTAGGAAATAAAAAGATTAAAATATATCCAGACATGTGAACATGAAAAAACATTATTATGTAAAAAAAGAATCACTATATTGGTATAATTTAGTGAATTCTGTTTACTTTTCTATCAAATTACCTAATTCTAGCACAAATATGGGGACATTATTCTATAAGGCAAAAATTATTATTGATCTCTATATTCATCCAAAACAAAGGCTAAACAATCCATTTGTTTCTTTCCAGTTCCACTGCCATCACTCGTGTATGCTTCTAGCATCTTCTGTCAGGACTACTGCAATAGCTTCCCAAGTGATCTCTCCAATTCTCACTGGCCGCTCTAAAGTCTGATCCATTTACTTTGAGTGTTTTTTTCAATATGATGCCTGTCTGACTACATCATTTTCATTTTGCTTGTAACATTTCAATATTTCCTTATCCAGACCCTAAAACATTCATGAAAGGCCACAGATTTAAAGTTTCGCCCTACCTCTCAATGAGGCTACATATCTAGTCATAAAAACACAGTGCTAAGACTGAGAGATGTTCATTGTACAACTTTATTTTTTTTTTTATCCTCACCCAATGACATTTTATTTCATTGCTTTCAGAGAAAGATAGTAAGGGAGAGAGAGAAACATGCATGTAAAAGAGAAACATTGATTGGTTGCCACACGTACACACCAGGAGAGGGGATCGAACCCTAACCTAGATATGTGCACTGATGGGAATTGAACCTGCAATCTTCAATTATGGGGCAATGTTCAAACCGACTGAGCCACACCAGCCACGACTGACCTTACAACTTTAAGTTGGTGCCCCATTACCAACCCATACCACCTGCACACTTTAAACTTTTTTTTTAATTCTGTAATTCTCTCATGAATATCATACTTATATACTGAATTATAATTTTATATCTCAAATGTTAAAGTTATAGTACTAATTAGTAGTCATTTTTTAGGATTTCTTCTTCTTTCTTCTGTTTTAAATTTCATATAGCACCAGAAGTCACGACCTAATCCTCGCTCAGCATCTAAGAGGTCATTTTCCAGCAAACTCAGGATCAATAACGCAAGTGCTTAAATGGCCCAGAAGACCCTGGCTGCTCTGGCTCCTACCTAACTCTGCAGCCTCATTATTTCATCACATTCCTTCTTGCTTCTGCACTCTGGTAATTTTGACTTTCTTTCTCCTCTTCAGACAATCCAAGCTCCCTCTGCCATAGTCCTTTGTGTACCCTATTCCCCTATCTGAAATATTCTTCTTCTTTCACTCCATGACACCTCTGTGGTGTTATCTCCTGCTCACCCTTCAGACCTCAGCTCAAGTGCCAGGAAGGCTTCCTTGGTGCCTCTTGTATAGATTGCTCCTAATATACATTCCCTCAGTACCATGTTCTTGCCCTAGTTGTAATTATTATTTTATTCACAGAATTGTTAGACTAGTATGTCTCCCCACCAGATAAAATTGTAAGAGAGGACATGTCTTTCCATCTGCGATGTGGGAGGGCAACGTGCATGTGCACACGTACTTTCTCTTCACCCAGCACAGCTGGCTGGTAGGTATCAGGAGCTTCACAGATATTTGCTTAATGACTTACGGTTCTTTATATCGTACCATGCTGCCTCTCAGAAAAATCTGAACAGATGTTAATTATAATCCATGTTTTAAAGAGCAATTATATCCAAAGCCTAATCTGTAGTTGCCCAAATTGTCTAAGTCAAACTAACAAGACACTTTTCAAAACACAGATATTATACCAAAATATTGCAATACCCATTCAAAAAAATCTTGTTCACTAGTTTTTCCAAGTTTAAAATTTAAAAACAAAACAAAACTCTAACCTAGGTGTACTCATCAGCTAGAGGAAAAAAAGCACAAGTGATTTAAGAGAATATGTAGGATTTTATGCCACAAACAAAATCAACTGAGCCAAAACTTTTGGTTGACTTAGTTTTCCATGGTTCTTTAAGGATCTGAGTCACACGGAGGAAATATGGGGCATCCATCACTGCTTCCCAGCCATTTTGACACCCTCCCATGAATCACATTGGCAACCTGCTTTGGTTCCACTCCTGGCTCACTTGGTCATGTGGACAGAGGCTAAAGAGGAAAGATCTCTCCCACATCACAATCAACCTTATTATATTTGAATGAATAAGTAAAAAAATATATATATAACATAATTTTAGTATCGCATGTCCTGCAAACATTCAACTTCCTACATATAAAGGAAAAGAATATCTATACAAGAGGAAATAAAAACAATTTGTTTGTGGTTATAGGAAAACCTCCATGCTCAGGGAAAGGCCATTACTGATCAACGGTTGAATAGCTAACATGTATACAGTGCTTACTAAGGGCTAAGCTCCATTCTGAGTACATTGACATATTTTAAATTACAGAATTCTCACAACAGCCTTATGAAATAAATATTTTATAATCATCCCCACTTTGCCAATGAAGAAACTGATGCACCAAGAAGTTAAGTAGCTTGTTCAAGTTTCCACAACTAGCAAGTGGAAGAACTAGGATTCAAAGCCAGGTAGTCCAGCTCCAGATGGCATGCTTTTAAAAACATTATGCAGACTCTCGATAGTTGTCAGTCTTGGATCCCATAATCCTAAATTCATCATATCACTCTAAAACAAACAAAATTTGAGTTTTTCACAGACACTCTGACTAACATATATGAAGCTGCATGTATCTGCTTTCCACAGCATAAAGAAAATATTTAAGAAGTGAAAGAAAGACATCCAATGAGACAGGATAAAATTTAAGTAGAGAAGGCCAGAATCAACTTCTCCAGTTTGGTGTCATAACCATAATCATAATCGTAACCATAATAATAACTAACAATTTTGAGCACTGTGTTAAGTGCTTTATCAAATGTCTCCTTTACACCACACAATAACCCTACGAGGTAACACCACTTAGATCCATTTTGTATTTAAGAAACCTGGGGCTCACGGTAGTTGAGCAACTTTCACAAGGTCACACAGCCAAGTCCAGAGACCATAACAAACTAAGTTCGAAAGGTCTAGATTCTGCAAAGCCCCCAGAGCTGGAGTAAGACCTTTATGAACAACAGAAGAAAAACGATGAGAACAGAGCAGAGTTATAGGAGCAAGAGGGGCAACTTAAGCAACTAATTGCCAACAGAATATATAGGAGGAGTAGGAGAAAAATTAACCACCGATTCATAAAGAAAAGGAAATATTGTAAATAAAGCTTAGAGCAGGTTTGTTAGGCCAACTGTTAAAGGAATTAGAGATGCCCCTAGCCAGTGCAGCCCAGCTGCTGGAGCACTGTCTCATAAACTGAGAGGTCGTGGGTTTGATTCCGGGTCAGGGCATGTGCCTGGGTTGCCGGTTTGGTCCCCAGTGGGGGCACATACAGGAGGCAACCGATCAATGCTGCTCGCTCTCTCTCTCGCTCTCTCTCTCTCTGAAATGAAAAAATAAACCAAAGCGTGTTTTAAAAAAATAAAATAGAGATGCAACTGTAAAACTTACCCAAATTACAAATATTTATGCTAAAAAGAGATATAGTAATATGTATAATGATATTAAAATAATAATAGCAACAATTACAATAGTTTACTAAGGATCAGACATTATTCTAAGGATTTTATGTTTATCGACTCATTTAATTCTCAAAATTATTCTGAAAAATAAGTACTATTCTATTTTACAGATGAAGAAACTAAAGAACACAGAGTATAAGTAATGTAACCAAAGTCATAAAAGAAGCAACTCAGGCAATTGAGTCATGCTATACTTACGCCTTTAAGATATTCATAGTGGAAGTCTGCATTTATCTGTTGAATTAGGTGTGACTTGAACTTGTATGTGTGACTTCATATGCCACATTCAGATTACATGCAATCATTTTCTTTATGCTTTTTTAAATAATATTTTAAGTCTGTATATTTCTATTTTGAAGGAAGGAAGGATCATGTTAATTTTCTGTCAAAGTAGATTTTAATATGAAACTTAAAAGAAAATAATGAGCCCTGGCTGGTGTAGCTATGTGGATTGAGTGTTGACCTGTGAACCAAAGGGTCACCAGTTCAATTCCCCAGTCAGGACACATGCCTGGGTTGCAGACCAGGTCCCCAGTAGGGGGCACACGAGAGGCAACTACACACTGATGTTGCTCTTCCTCTCTTTCTCTCTCCCTTCCTCTCTATCTAAAAATAAAATAAGTAATTTTTTTTAAAGAAAGAAAAAGAAAATAATGAACAATAAACAGCAAACCATAGGCATGCATCCTAACTTTAATTATAGTTAAAATCTCTGTTACTAACTTTAATCTATAATTTTTCAGGTCTTCATTCTTCTTTCTTCCTTCCTTTGTTCTATCCTTCTTCAGCCCAAAAGTCATTAGGTAGACCACAAAATGGGGGTTTGCAGGAGGACCATACTGGAACTGGGCAGAGAAAGCAGCCTCAGTTATGGTGCCCAATCGCGTTGGAACTGGTGGCAGGGGCAGCCTGGCTACAGTCAACAATTATAGCCCAGATAAAGATGGTGTTGGAGTAGGGAAGCAGGGACAGCATGACAAGGTCAGTAGGTGGTTACATAAAAAGGACTTTAAAAATATGTAAATATATTGATGATAATGAGAGCAAGTTTTCCCAATAATTAAGAAGAACCTTATGATATTGAATAGAAATTGGAGTTTCAGTAATGGTATGAAACTATAGAAATCAGTCACAAGAATAAAACTGAGAAACACAAAGACATGGAGGCTAAATAACATGTTTCTAAACAACGAATGAATGGGTTAACAATGAGGTCAAGAAAGAAATCAAAGACATCTTCAAACAAATAAAAATGAGAACACAACAACCTAAAATTTATGGAACACACCAAAAGCAGTCCTAAGAGGGACATTCATAGCATTACAGGCCTACCTCAAAAAAACAAGAAGAATATCAAATAACGTATCTCACTTTACACTTAAAGAAACTAGAAAAAGAACAATAAACAGGGCCCAAACTGATTAGAAGAAATAACAAAGATCAGAACAGGAGTAAACAAAATAGAGTCTAAAAAACAATACCAAAGATGAATAAAATCAAGAGCTGTTTCTATGAAAAGATAAAAAAAATTGGCAAAACATTAACCTGACTCATCAAGAAAAAAAAAGAGGACCCAAGTAAATAAAATCAGAAATGAAAAAGGAGTAATAACAACTGACACCAAAGAAGTACAAAGGACTGTTAGAAAATATTATGAGCAACTAAAGAGTTCCAGCCAAGATGGAGGCATAGGTAGAAATGCTTCACTTCCTCTCACAACCAAGAGAAGGATAACAACCAATTTAAAAACAAAAAACAACCAGAACTGCCTGAAAATTGACCTGTAGAGAAGTCTGACAACCAATGAGTTAAAGCATTTCATTCCAGACTCGTAGGAGGGCAGAGACAGGCAGCTGGGACAGAAAGAAGGCACAGCAAGGTGGCAGGCCATATGGGTGAGGCAGGGTTGGCTGACAAGGTGGTCCCACGTTTGCACTCGGATAAGACAGGAGGAACAACTGGGGAGCGAGACAGACCACAAAACCCAGGGATTCAGCAGGAAACTAAAGACTCAAAATCCCTGGTTGTAAAAATCTGAGGGTTGTGACAGCAGGAGAAACTCCCAGCCTTATAGGAGAGTTCATTGGAGAGATCCATAGGGTCCTAGAATGTACACAAACCTACCAGCCTGGGAATTGGCACCTGAAAGGGAGTGTGATCCACTTGTAGGAAGCAAGGGAAGTGACAGAAAGTGTGGAGAGAGCCGAGCGAGCAAGCAAGCAGCATTGTTCCCTCTCTGACCCCACCCCCACAGGCAGCGGCACAAGGCAGTGAAGAGGGTTGCCCCAACCTGGCCAATACCTAAGGCTCTGATCCTTACAATGTAACAGGTGTGCCAAGACAAAGGAATATGGCCAAAATGAAAGAACAGATCAAATCTCCAGAAAAAGAACTAAGCAATGAGGAGATAGACAACTTATCAGATGCAGAGTTAAAACACTGGTCATCAGGATGCTCGCAGACATGATTGAGTTCAGTCACAAAATGAAAGAAGAAAGGAAGACTATACAAAGTGAAATAAAGGAAAATATACAGGGAACCAACAGCGAAGGGAAGGAAACCCAGACTCAAATCAATGATTTGAAACAAAAGGAAGAAATAAACATCCGACTGGAACAGAATGAAGAAACAAGAATTCAAAAAAATGAAGAGAGGCTGAGGAACCTCTGGGACAACTTTAAACATTCCAACGTCTAAACCCTAGGGATGCCAGAAGGAGAAAAGGAAGAGCAAGGAATTGAAAGCTTATTTGAAAAAATAACGAAGAAGAACTTCCCCAATCCGGCAAAGGAAATAGACTTCCAGGAAGTCCAGAAAACTCAGAGTCCCAAAGAAATTGGATCCAAGAAGAAACACACCAAGACACATCATAATTAAGTTACCCAAGATTAAAGATAAGGAGAGAATTTTAAAAGCAGCAAAAGGAAAGGAGGCAGTTACCTACAAAGGAGTTCCCATAAGACTGTCAGCTGGTTTCTCAAAAGAAACCTTACAGGCAAGAGGGGGCTGAAAAGAAGTATTTGAAGTCATGAAAGTGAAGGACCTACAACCAAGAATACTCTGTCCAGCAAAGCTATCATTTAGAATGGAAGGGCAGATAAAGTACTTCCCAGGTAAGGTAAAGTTAAAGGAGTTCACCATCACCAAGCCTTTATTATATGAAATGTTAAAGGGATTTATCTAAGAAAAAGATCAAAAACTATGAACAGCAAAATGACAAGACTCATAACTATCAACAACTGAATGTAAAAAACAAAAACTAAGCAAACAACTAGAACAGGAACAGAATCACAGAAATGTAGGTCACAGGGAGGGTTATCAGAGGGGAGGGGGAGGGGGAGGGGCCTATGGGGGTAAAAGGTCCAGGGAATAAGAAGCATAATTGGTCGGTACAAAATAGACTACAGGAAATGGAGAAGCCAAAGACCTTATATGTACAATCCATGGACATGAACTAAGGGGGGTGGTGAATGCAGGAGGGCAGGGTTATACAGGGCAGAGAGGGATAAAGAGGAGGAAAAAATTGGGAGAACTATAACAGCATAATCATTAAAATATACTTTTAAAAAAGAAAGAAAATACTATAAGCAACTATATGCCAATATATTGCACAATCTGGATGAAAAGGGTAAATTCATAGACACATATAATCTTCCCAACAGGAAGATTCAGAAAATCTGAAAAGACCCATTACAACTAATGAAACTGAAGCAGTAATCTAAACACTCCCAGCAGCCCTGGCCGGGTAACTCATTTGGTTAGAGTGTCATCCAAATACGCTAAGGTTGCGGGTTCAATCTCCATTCAGGGCACATACAAGGAGCAACCAATGAATGCATAAATAAGTGGGACCAAAAAAAACAGTGTTTTTCTTTCTCTGTCTATCTCCCTTCCTCTCTCTCTCTAAATTCAATTAATTAATCAAGAAACTCCCATCAAACAAAAGTCCTGGATTTTATGGCTTCACAGGCAAATCTTACCAAACATTCAAAGAATTAACACCTTTCCTTCTCCAAACATTACAGATAATTCAAGGACAGCAAGGACTCCCAAGTTCATTTTATGAGGCCAGCATTATCCTAATTGGAAAACCAAATAAAGACACTACAAATAAAAAAATTATAGGGCAGTATCCCTGAAGAACATAGATGCTAACTAAAATCCTCAATAAATATTGGCAAACTAGATCTACCAATGAATTGAAAAGATCACTCACCACGATCAAGTGGGATTTATTCCAGGGATAGAAGGTTGGTACAATATCTGCAAATCAATAAATGTCATACACCATATAAACAAAATAAAGAATTAAAATCACATAATCATACTAGTAGATGCAGAAAAGGCATTTGAAAAAATCTAGCTCTCATATAATAATGAAAACTCTCAGCAAAGCAAGAAAATAGGCAATATATTTCAATTTAATAAAAGCCATGTATCACAAATTGACAGCCGACATCATACACAATGGGCAAAAAACACAAATATTTTCCTTAAGATCAAGACCAAGACAGGAATATCCACTTCCACCACTTTTTGTAAACATAGTACTGGAAGTCCTGGCCACAACAGTCAGAAAAGAAGAAATAAAAGGCATCCGAATTAAAAAGGAAGAAGTAAAACTGTCATTATTTGCAGGGGACATGATACTATATACATAGAACCCTAAAGATTCTACAAAAAAACTACTAGAATTGATAAATGAATTCAGTTGGTAGGAGGCTACAAAATAAATATCCATAAATCAGTTGTATTTTTATACACCAATAGTGAACTATCAAAAAGGAAAACTAAGAAAACAATCCCATTCACAATTGCTTCAAAAAATATAAAATACCTAGGGATAAATTTAACCAAGGATGTAAAAATCCTGTACTCAATTATAACACACTGAAGAAAGAAAATGAAGAACACACAAATAAGTGGAAGCATATACTGTGTTCATAGATAGGAAGAATTAACATCTTTAAAATGTCCGTACTAACCAAAGCAATCTATAGATTCAATGCAATTTCTATCAAGATACCAATGGCATAATTCACAGACCTAGAACAAATATTCCAAAAATTTAAATGGAACCACGAAAGACCCCGAATGGATAGAACAATCTTGAGAAAAAAGAACAAAGTTGGAGGAATCACAGTACCTCTTAGCAAACTATACCACAAAGCCATAGTAATCAAAAGAACAAGGTACTGGTATTAAAATAGACATATAGATCAATGGAACAAAATAGAGAACCTGGAAAAAAAGCCCATATCTTTCTGGTCAATTAGCATTTGACAAAAGAGTCAAGAAAATACAATGGTGTAAAGACAGTATATTCAATAAATGTTGTTGAAAAAATTGGACAGATATGTGCAAAAAATAAAGCTAGGCCACCTTTTTATACCATACACAAGAATATACTCAAAATAGATTAAACACTTAAATGTTAGAGTCAAAATCACAAAAATCCCACAAGAAAACATAGGCAGTAAAGTCTCAGACATTTATTATAGCAACATTTTTTCTTATATATCTGCTCAGTCAAGGGAAACAAAAGAAAAAGTAAATAAATGGGACTATATCAAAATTAAAAAGATTTTGCATAGCAAAGAAAACCATCCATGAAAGAAAAGGGCAACTGCTGAATGAAAGAACATATTCACCAATGATACATCAGATAAGGGGTTAATATCCAAAATTTATAAAGGACTTATACAACTCAACACGCACACACACAAAAAAACCCAATCCAATTAAAAATGACCAAAGGACCTGAATAGACACTGCTCCAAGATATACAGATGACAAATAGATACGTGAAAAGTTGCTCAATGCCACTAATCACCAGGGAAAAGCAAATTAAAATTTCAATGAGATACCGCCTCACATCTGTCAGAATGGCTATTATCAATAAATCAACAAATAACAGTGCTGGAGAGGATGTGGAGAATAGGGAACCCTTGTGCATTGTCAGTGGGAATGCAGGCTGGTGCAGCCAGTGTAGAAAACAGTATGGAGTTCCTTTAAAAAATTAAAAATGGAACTTCCTTATGACCCAAAGTTTCCAATTCTGGAAATATACTCCAAAACGCCAAATCACTAATTAGAAAAAATATATGCTCCCCTATGTTCAGTGCATTGTCATTTACAATAGCCAAGATCTGGAAGCAGCTCAAGTGCCCATTAGTAGATCAGTGAATAAAAAAGGTATGAAATATTTACATGATAGACTACTACTCACTCATAAAAAAGAAGGAAATCTTGCATTTTATGACGGCATGGATGGACCTGGAGAGTATTATGGTAAGTGAAATTAAGTTGGTCAGAGAAAGACAAATGCTGTATGATTTCACTTATTTGTGGAACTTAATAAACAAAATAAACAAACACATAGAAATAGACTCATAGATACAGAGAACACACTGACAGATGTGAGAGGGGAGGGACATTTTGGGACTTGGTGAAAAAGGTGAAAAGACTATGCAAAATAAAAATTTTTTAAAAACCAACTCATAGAGACAGACAACATGGTTATGATGAGAGGTCAAGGGGGGTGGGGGAGGTAGAAGAGGGTAAGGTGGGGAATAAATAGTGACAGAAGGAGACTTGACTTGGAGTGGTGAACATACAATACAATATACAGAGGATGTATTATAAAATTATAAACTTTAAACCTATGTAATTTCATTAACCAATGTCATCCCAATAAATTCAATTTTAAAAATTTAAGGTATAAAAAAATAATTAATTAAAGTATAATTCATCAATGGATGCTGAAACTGGTGGGCAAAAATGTGGTGAGGAACAGGTCTTTAGTTCCAAAGTATTTCTACACAAAACACTTCCTTAATTACAAAGGAAAAAAAGCAATTTTACAGTGGAGACTTCTGGAAGGCATTATGTTAATCAAGTGATCGAGATTACACCGCCAGCAATAGGGCAAATAAATATCATCTTCCATCCAAATGGAATGCAATGGTAACACATCATCACTTCCGTAGTTTTTTGCCCAAAACTGCATAACCTATCATGAGGAAACATTTGAAAAACTGGAATTGAAGGACAGTCTACAAAGTGACTGACCTGTGACTTTAAAATATATCAAGGATATAAAAAGGAAGACTAAGGAAGTGTCCCAGATTGAAAAGCCCCAGAAAGACAACTGCTTATAGGGTGTGATCCTATAAAGGATATCAATGGTGCAGTTGGGAAAACCTGAATGGGATCGCTAGGTGAAGAGAATGCAGGAGTTTTTGTGTTGTTCCACCAATTTTTCTGTAAGTTTGAAATTACTGTCAATAAATTAATTCTAAAAATATCAAATAGATGATTATATAATTCTGAATATGACACAGTATAAAACAAAATTTTGATTGTATTTTAAACAGAAAATTCATGGAAATCTGATAAACTGTTTCTTTATTAAAATACCTAAGTAGGCAGAAAAATTTATTTTTAATTATATCTTTATTAAAGCTGAGAAATCACCCAGGCCTTCCTTTATACAGTTAAAAACTGAGATCCAGAAAATAAAAATTTAAAAAAGACAGAGTGCTATGATTTCATCAGACTTACAGAGTATCATTCACAGATAATTTTTTTCTTTAAGTCTGAGGTTTTTCTCTTATATCTTAACATTATTAAAGCAAATGCCTGTTTTTCGCAGTACAAATGATGCCTCAAGCAATTTTCGTAAAGCGTAGACAAAAAGACGCACACTTTTGAGTTACTGGCCTTTCCAAAACTCTGAGAATTTATACTCAAAAGTTTTTTACTTACAAAAAAATAATTTCACTATTAATCTTACATTAGAAATGACTATTCTTTTAACATTTTGTTCCTCAAATTTCCCAGGGACTAAAAGTGTATACAGATCAACTTATAAACAGATTTAAGGTACAAATGAGTTCCACAAATACTTTAGTAAACACTGTGAATTTCTCCTTAATTTCATCCCAGCCCAAATAAGCACTTAGTCAAGCAAATTAACCCTTATCCCCTTGCCAGGCATTGATTCAAGGATGCACAGGAACTTCCGAGGGCTGCGGATATAGAAGAGGGTCTTTTCTCCTGTATGATGCTGATCAAAAGAAGGAGCCTAAGTATGGAACCAAATCCATGGATGACAAAGTAGACAAACAGAAGAATCTCAGTGTCCAATAACGTTGTTTTTCCACTGAATTCACCAACCCTCAAGACTGCTTTATCTCAGGACTTTCCAGTCTAGAAAGTAACAAATATCCTTATTATTTAAACCAGTTTGAGATGGGTTTTCTGTTATAGCCAAAAGTATCTTGATCAAGTACATCAATGAAAAAAGTGTAAGATCAGAGAAACTTTCCTATAAGAATATGAACCTTAAAATATGCCTAAATATCAAATAAAATAGCCATAAGCCTCAAATTACTTAAGAGTGTCCATATCTTGCCCTGGCTGGTGTGGCTCAGTGGCAAGTTCGCCGGTTTGGTTCCCTGTCAGGGCACATGCCTAGCTTGTGGGCCAGGTCTCCAGCTGGGGGCGCGTGAGAGGCAGCCAACTGATGTTTCCCTGGCACATCGATGCTTCTCTCCTTCTCTTTCTCCCTCCCTTCTCCACTCTCTGAAAATAAATTAACTAAAATTTTTTTTTTAAAAAGAGTTTCCATATCTCAACCAGTTTCTGGAAGGTTACAGTGCTTTGCAGGTGGATTTTGTAAGGAAAGAATCCAGAGATATCACAGAAGCCTACCACCAGACCTAGTCTACAGAGGATAAAGGAGGGCATGAAGAGAGCTAAAATGACCAACCAAATTTAAAACTACAGCTTTTTTTTTGTCCTGGGTAAAGCTCCACATTTCTTATTTAAATAAAACATCAATAACATTATTCTACCTCCAGATATTCTCACAAGTTACTATAATTCAAGGCTTAGCATCCCAAAACGTGGGTTAACCAAGCCCAAGAGAATATAGAGGTAAGCATAGCAAATAGCCCTATCGAGGACACTGTGGAGAGCAGTCAACATAAGTTGCTTGTTAAAAATGTCTGCTCTTGCCTTGGCCAATGTGGTTCAGTTGATTGGAGAGCTGTCCTGTAAATCGAAAGTTCGCAGGTTCCATCCCTGGTCAGGGCACATACCTAGGTTGTGGGTTCAGTCCCCACTTGGGGTGCATGTCAGAGGCAATTGATCGATGTTTCTCTCTGACATGGATGTTTTTCTCCCTCTCCCTCTCCCTCCCTTCCCCACTCTCTAAAATTAATAAGCATGTCCTTGGGTCCCTGGGTGAGGAGAATAAATAAATAAATAAATATGTCTGATCCTCATACCAAAATGGGGACCCTGTCAAAGCACCTACCCTAGTAGCCGTGCTTGACTTTTAGGATGATTACACAAAATGCTGAGTTGGAGAATTGTCAGATGGAATGGAGAGATGAGATAATAGCTGAGAGATAATGTTAAATGGGTTCCTACCCAGCCAAAGCTATCAGGTTTCCCTGAAATGGCATGTGACTTCACTGAGGTATCAATTTACTTAGGTACTTGCCATTTGTCTGGAAGGAGATTTCATGTAGGGGGATTGCCATCTGCTGGTGGTTCTCTTCTTAGGGACAGACACCCCTAAAATTTAGGGACTGTGCCTTACCCCAGAGCACACACATTCAGAAAATGGTAGTTTTTCTTTTTCACTGCTAAAATTATACTGCCTTCTCTGTTGACTAGACAGATATAAAATTCCCTGGAAGCTGTGCAAGGTATCTCAAAACACAAATAAAAGAGCAAAAATGATGACAAAGCCGTTTGCGAGAACAGCAGTTTTGGTCCAAGCAGTACACTAAAATCCTGCAGGTAAAATTGTCTTCATGTTTAAGCAAGTATTAACAAATTTTTCTAGGAACTGTAGGGCCTCCTATGCTTGGAAAAAATAGAGATGTACTGCATTGCTTCATCTAAGCCCATATTTAAAGACCAAGTCTTAAAATCTCCTGAGTCCTAATCTCTTGGGGAATATATTTTCCATGTGGTATATAAAAAGAAAGGAGAAAGAAATCCTAGCTTCCACACACAAAGCTGCAATTCAGCCTTCAAAACAGAGGTTAAAAGTCCCTATTTCAGTGAAATTCCTTGGGAGCATACTACTTTATGTTGTAGGTACAGTTGTGCAGGCAATGTTCAGACCTTCAAGACACAGAATATAGGTTTTAGATGATGAAATTTCCCTCACAATCTGCCCAAGTATATCTTTGAGGCATATGAGTGTAATAAACCTGGGAGCAGGTCATTATTTCACCCACATTTCACTCTTCAGAGCAACACTCTTTTCTTCAGGAACACTGCAGGAGTTGTATGTCAGGAAACAGCCCCTCAGAATAGAGAAGTCTATGCTATTTTCTTTAATGTACAGTAACAGGAGATATTAAAAATAAATGGATAAAAAACATTTAAAAGGAAGAAAATCCTGTCACATGCTACAACATGGATGAACCTTGAGG
Source organism: Mormoops blainvillei (assembly GCA_004026545.1). Taxonomy (NCBI): domain Eukaryota; kingdom Metazoa; phylum Chordata; class Mammalia; order Chiroptera; family Mormoopidae; genus Mormoops; species Mormoops blainvillei. The sequence continues at coordinate 139,460 of PVJD01001787.1, read as the reverse complement.
ACACAATGCTAAGTAAAATACAAGAGTCACAAAGACAAATCTGTGTAATTCCACTTATATGAAGGGTTTAAAGTAGTCAGATTCATAGAAACAAAAAGTAAAAAGGCAGTTGCCAAGAGCTAGAAGAGGAGGAATTAGGGTTTATTGGGTAGAGGGTTTCAGATTTGCAAAATGAAAAAGTTCTGGAGATCTGTTTCACAATAATATGAATATACTTAACACTACTGAACTGTATGCCTAAAACGGTTAATTAAGATGGTAAATTTTACGTTACATGTTTTATTTTGTCACAATAAAAAAGGATAAGCAAAAATATTAGAGGCTGAAACCACGATCTATAAGTGAAGGTTAAAGGATTTGCTAGCATGGTATTCAGTCTAACAACAAGGTACGACCTTACTTAATCACATGGATTTGAAAATTTCTCATCAAGAGCAAACACTTGACCTGTTTTCTCTACCTTTGCAGAGGACATGATAAGGAAATAAACTAAAACCACAGAGCAGAGGGTGGGTGTAACAGAAAGAACAACCAAACTTAGAGTCAGAAATTCCACTCTACTTCTAACTCTGCGACCTTGGACAAATTAAGTATCAGAGAGAGAACCTCATATCTTTGAGGCAACGTGGACTTCAGAGAAAGATGTGACTGTTTTTGACTCCCAGTTCTGTTTTGTTTTTGTTCACCAAATGCATAAATCTGGGCCAATTACTTAATTTCCCTGGCCTGTTTTCTCATTTGTAATGTAGGGATAACGGTACCTATCCGACAGGCATATTAAAAGCTATGAAATTGAACTAACAATGACAGGAATGCACTTAACGGAATGCCTGAGACATAGTAGGTATTCAGTAATGCTCCTTCCTTAAGTCTTCTGTAGTCTTGTTTCCTTGTCTTCAGGAAAATGGAGGGTAATAATACCTACCTAACAAAATAACATCGTAAAATACCCAACATATACTCTTTCTCTGCCCCCTCTGAGCCTCTACTTCACCCTCTATAAAATGGGTGCAATAATGCATAGGAAAATTTCTAGGGTGATGGCATGATCAATATCTGAGAGGAGTTTAGGTTATGTAGGTGTATTCATTTGTCAAAATTTAACAAATGTTCATGTAAGATTTCTGCGTTCTTGTGTGAAAATTTTACCTAAAAAAAAAAAAAACTAAATAAATAGTATAGAACTCTACTTATATATTACATGTGCCAAAGGGGTTCAAGGGAAGCATATCAATGTCTACAATTCACTTTGAAATGCACCAAAAGAAGATGGATAGAGAATGGATAGATATGTGATTGGGCAAATGTAGCAAAGTGTTAATGGTAGAATCAATGTGGTGGGTATTCACTCTAAAATTCTTTCAACTTTTCTGTATGTTTAAAAATCTTCATTTAAAAAGTTTCATTTAAATGAATACGTAGAATAGGATAGAATAGAATAGAATGAAACAAAATAAACCAAAATACTGGAGTTGAAAAGAATCTTTGAGGTCATCTATTCTAAAGTTCCATCTAATGCAGGAATCTTCTCTAGAACCTTCCAAAACAAGTGGGTTATGCCAGCCTCAGTTTACATATGTGGTGGAAGTTAACAACTGAAGGAAGACTACTGCATCTTTGAACATAGCTACAAATAGCTGACTTACATTTAGACCATACTTAAGTAAGAAATATAGAAGAGATAAGATGATTTTGTAAAAGAACTCTAGTCCAAGGAACTAGAAGCCTGGGGTGTGATGTGATTACATTTTGTCATCCCAGATTCTTAGCCTGTTGGCTAACTACTTGTTTTCCCATGGTCAATGTAATTAACCTAACTGACCTACAGGTTTTTATAGTCATTAATTCATTCATTCAATAAATAATTATTGAGCCCACAGTATATTTTTTAAAACCTTAATACCTAAATGCCTGAAGGTAATGAGGTAAACAGGATGATCCTGAGATCGCTGTCCACTCTAAGGCCTATGATCTGGATGAAGAATTAAAGAATGAGTCAGTTTGTCTGTTCCATATATAATCAATTTATTTTTAAAGAAACTCATTTTTTTCTTAGTAAAGGGGTTTATTTGAATTATACATAATTGCTTTATTTCTTTTCCCTTTGAAAATAAAGACTAGCTTAAACATTTAAAATGTTTATATAAATGTCATTTTTAAGAAAAATCACTTTCGAAGGCATGGCCTCTCTTCTAAAAGATTATCTCTGAAACTGTAATAGCATAATCGATAAAATATACAAAAAAATTAAAAAAATAAAAGATTATCTCTGAGCTGCTACTCCCAATCAGAAGCAAATCTTTTCCTCATTAGACCATAGCTCCTCCTTGTGGTTGACAGATGTTAATATCCTTAAATTCTAACCACAAAAACAATTACAAAAACATTGATCAGATCATATGAAAATTAACTCCAACGTGAAAAACCCTAGCATGATTTCGTCTTTACTCCATTTTCCTAGATTCCCACTCATTCATCTGATCAGCTAATCCAGCTCAGCAGTACAATTTTCAATCTCAGGATCTTTCTTGAATCTGTGGGATTTTAAAGTAGCATGTGTTTTAGCAACTCAACTCTGAAAAAAATTCAGTTTTTACTTTGATCCAAGGTTAATGCAAACTATAGCATGATAAATTATAGATTCTGCTTCATTGTGTAACAGGTCCTATCCTACCTTAACGTAATTCTTATCAATGGCTAAAATAGATATATAAAAGTCTCTCATCAAATTTTTGAATAACAATAAGATGAAAGGGAAACTACCAGATGACCAAATTACAACCCAAAAATATTTTAACAAGCTGAAAAACTAGATGAAGCTAACATGATGGGTTTTTAACTGAAAAACCTACCTCAAAAATTTAAACATAAAATATAATTGGAACAAAACATAAAGTCTTACATTAAAATTTTCAGAAAGTGAACTTCAACAGGATGAGAAAATCATGGATTAGCAGCAGCACATGTGAAAATTAATTAACAGTGTGAACTGATTATTCAAAAGATAATATGAATTTGAACTACATTAAAATAAATGGAAATAACCTAAATAGCCATCAGCAGAGAAAGGATAAATATTGGTATAGTTATTGTAATAAAATACAATATAACAATGAAAATGAATGAACTAAAGCTTCATAAATCAACAGTCAAATCTCACCAACACAAAATTGTGGAAGTATATATATGAACATTTTTATAAACGTTCAAAATTTCTAAATCAAAATAATATTATATATTGTTTAGAAATACATAATATATAATTTTTTAAAGGGAGACATAGAGAAATAAGCTTTGGAGAGTTAGTGTATTTGGGGGAGCAACACAGAGTTTCAACTAGAAAGTTGGTAACACACCATATCTTTAATCTGGTGGTAAGTCTGTGGATACCCATTGTATTATTCTTTATATCTCTTTGTATGTCTAAAGTGGTATATGATTTTTTTATATTTTAGGTTGAATTTAGAAAAAGAAGGTAACTGAAAGTCCTGTTTTATACTAACAAGACCATATATTGACTTCTATATCCTTCGGGGAGAGGCATGCAAAGGTATAGAAAAAGAAAAAGTGAGAGGGTAAGGCCCCGTGAAGAGACTCAAGTCCATGTCATAGTAAAAATTATTTGTTTGTTTGTTTGTTTTTAAAGCCCACTGCATTCTTAAGAACATAGATGCCAAGATCTAGCCCCAAGTATTCTGATATAATTGATCTGAGGTAGAGCCAAGATATTCGTGTGTTTTTTTTAAACTCCCTCAATGTGTCTACTGCACACTCGGAGTTGAGAACACTGGTGTTGGTGCTGGGAGCTATACCTTCCACAAGACACTTCACATTTCTTACAATTTTTTTACTACCTAACAAGCCTCAAGCCTCAGAGGGTAATATCTACATATGTTTTCCCTTTCATTCCTGATACTTAAAATGTTTTGGGAAAATAGTGTGTGCTGAATAATATTAAATTCAAAAGTTAATGCAGATCCAACATTAATCTCAAAACTAGTAAATAGGCTGTAAGTACCATTGGAGCAAGGATTATGTCTGTCTCCGTCGTCACTCTGACCCTTTGTTACTTGCTCATTCAATTGAAATCTACAAAAAGTATGAAGGACAATTGCTATAAATTTTAATTCTGAGAAATACAACTGTCTCAAATTGGTTAAATTCTAAATGTTCCCTCCACCATTTCTAGATGGAGGTAAGCTCATTGCTCTGGAGGATGGGGGCAGGGAATCCTCTACTCCTTAGCTAACCCTCTACCCTGAATCTATAAAAGCTTCAGCAAAGTTGTACATAGGTACTTGGAGCAAGACATGACTAACCAATGAGAAATTTTTGACACATTAATGCAGAATGATTAATGGTATGGTCCTGGGGGTGGTTAGAATGGATTTTATTCACTTACTAATTCTATCTATTGAGCAAACTCTAAGTGCTAGGCCCTTAGCCAACGCTAGGAATACAGCAGTAAAAAGACAGATGCTGGCTCCCCTCCTGGGGCTTACATTCTGGTGGAGGGACAGACAGTAAACAAGCACATAATTACAGAGCATGGTGTTAGTAAGGGTTTGTTTAGTAGTTCCTCTACTTACCAGTTCTGTGACCTTGGACAGGTTGTTAAACTCTCTGAATCTCATTTATAAAAGAGAGATAAAAGTGTACCTTCCTCTTGCAGTTGTTTTGAGGATTAACAATAGGGATTAGCTACTAATATTAATATAAATACTCCCGTGATTAAACAGCATTCCAAGTTTATGTATATATACTCTACATTAAAAAATTCTGCTACATCTAAACGGCCTTTAGCAGCTCATTCTCTCCTCAGCAGATTCCTTTTTTAATATCGATCCTGTAAGTGAAGAGTTTCCCTTCAGTCGTCTTTTCTCTATGTTGTAGGATGAATTCCTACAACATAGAATTTGAAGAATTTTCATCTTATTCTACAAATCTTTGCTTCCATTTCAAGAGCTATTTGTATCTGTCTTTGCCAAGTACTTTCTGTTTCTCTTTTCTTTTACTTTCCTCCAAAAAAGGAGGAAAAAAAAAAAAGTCAATGTCCAGGTGCCATGAATGCCCCAGATCCAGTTGTTTGTGGAAATTTGAAGACCAAGAGGGTTTGAGAACTCTAGGTCAGTATGCCCTCATCTAGTCTGGAACAATAATGCAAATGTGATACTCTATAAGAATGAGGTCACAGGAGAGTGGGGCAATGTATTCATTTATAGAAAGGAAATTGCACTCAGGATACCTGCTTTCTAGATCACTGAATAGATGGCTATCAAGCTAAAGTAAACCTCTTAAAAGTTAATTTTTATGTGAAAGTCAAGCTGTGCAGAATGACCCTGAGATGGAATTAGGTTTATGGGATGGGAACCAAGAAGTGCATTTACAGCTGCTCAGACACATAAGAAAAACTGCCTCTAGGATCATACCAGGTGAAAAGAATTTCGGTCACCCCTGCCAGGGAGGCAGCAGGATGCAGCAGGGAAATACCTGGGTTTGGCCCATGGCACCGATGCTCACTAGCCGTGAGGTCCTGGGAAACTTAGGTAACTGTCTAATTTTGTTCATTGCCAGTACAATGGAAAAGATAACAATAATCTCTACCTCATACACTATTTTGAGATTAAAGGAGATAATGATTATGTAAAGAATCCTGAAAAAAAAAAAAGAATCCTGAGTTAAAACATTTATGAGGGCGAAACAGATTTTATCTTTGGAAAGAAAAGGAAAGAAGTGTGACTAATTTGGCAAAAATCAAGACAAATTGCTATAGAAGTAAAACTGCAGAGCCTTATCAAAAGATGAGCTTTTTAAAAGAATGTGTAACATGGAAATGAGATAAATTCATGAATAATACCCCCTCACTAATGGGATATTATATGGTTCCTGCTAAAAGGATATTTAAAAAAGGATTTAAATGATACTTTAATTGAGGTCAAGAGTCAAAAGTAAATATTTTTAATATAAATATTAGCTCAACAAATGTTGTTCCCTTTCATCTTCTCTAGCAAGATGCCTGAAACAGCAAGAACTTGAAATTTTAAAACCCAAAGAGGTTCTCAAAAAGTTATCTGGTACAAGCATAGTTTTTAAAACACATGAAGACAAGCAAGCAAAACATGGGCTTAGAATTGGAGGACCTGGGTTCAAGTCCATGTACTACTTGTATAACCTTAGAAAAGCCACATCCTTTCTGAGATTTAAATATGTAATAATATAATTATTTTATTTCATAAAATAGCTGTGAGGAGTGAAATAATACTACAGAATGCATCTAAGTAATGTTTTATAAACTGTAACGTGCTGCAGTAACAGAGACTAATTACCTAACTGGTTTATATAAATATAAATTCAAATTTAATACAAACTTATGCTATAATATTGATAAGTTTTAATATAATAAGAATAAAGTGACTTCTTACTCTCATATAAATAAATGATTCCAAATGCATGAAACTGATGAATAAACAATTCTTTTTACTGCACTGATCAGGACTAGTCTAAACCAGCTGTAGGTTTCATGAATCTTAAGAATGCTGGTTTTTCAATAGAAAAAAGAATCACAAAGGAAAAGATCAACATATTTCACATATAAGCACTTAAAATTTCTGTGCCTATTAAATATAAAATTAAAAGAAAGAAATATTTTAAAGAAAGCTTTACATATTATATCCTTAATAAACAAAAGACTTCAAAAATTAGATGAGCAGAACAATAAGACCTCAGAGAAATACAGGATAAGGACCTTGTGCAAATAAATAAACTCGTTAAAAAAGAAAATCCTACTTAAGGTGGATGTTACACTCACCTCCTCCCAGGACCAAACTGGAATTACAACTAAAATATAGGAAAATCAACCTGAATAACCAACTGAAGACCAGCTGAAGAGAAGTCTTTATAACCAAAGATTTATAGAAGAAGCTACATGGGGACTGGTAGGAAGGGCAGAGACGCAGAAAGGGTGGGCCTTGCTCCTACTGGCAGCAACTGAGCTTCCAGAGGAGCATCTCAGCTGCAAAGGCTCCCCCTGAGAAGCACGGGGGTCTCAACCCCAAGTTGCTCATCCCAGCCCAGAGCACCAAAGCCAAGAAGAGGTGTCCGTGTAACATCTGGCTGTGAAAATCACAGGGACGTCTGTCTGCCAGGAAGAGACTGGAGTCTGTAGAGACACAGGCGCACTCGTAAAGGGCCAACAAGCAAAATCTTGTTCGCAGCCACTCATCCTGGGCTCCAGCAAAGGCAGGGTGGAGCAGGGCAGTGTTGAGTGAGGAAAGGCTGGGTTTGTGGCTCTAGGGAGGGAGCTAAAGGGACAGCCACCAGGCCTCCAGTGCTGAGGTACTTTCCCATACAAAGGCTATTTTTCCTGGGTGAGGTATGCCTGGGGGAATAGGGCCTCAGCCTGGGGGAATGCAGTAGCCCCACCCTCTGGACTCCCTGTTGTCCCACACTGCAGAGCTGCCCTGCTGAGGAGTTAGATGCCAGGGCCTAAAGGTCTGGGCAGAGTAAGGGAATGTCAGTAACGGAGTTGTGTGACTTCGGTGCGGGGGCGGGGGGGGGAACGGGGTGGGGGGGCCCTTCCTCCCACTTTCCTGTGAACCTGACTAATGCCACTCCCTCACGGAAGATCCCCTAGCCCCACACTCTTGGTACACAGCAGCACCCTCTCCTGACTCCTTGTGGATACACCCTGCCCTGGTGAGGGTAGATCCAGGACAGACCGAGTTGCATAGCTCTGGAGCCACTCCCTCTACCATCCCCTCAAACCTGACCAGCACCTCCCCATCAAGGGGGATCCACTATCCCCATCCTCCCAACCCCGGGCAGCCCTACCCTTCTGAGATTTGGGCTCCTGGCAAAATCTAGGACAAACTGTGTTGTATGGCTCTACAATGCGGGACATTTTTCCCTCACAAGCCCAAAGCTGCAGAGCCCTACTTTAACACAGCAAAATCTTGGCCTGTTTGGGCTGACAAACTCCGCTGGCTTCACCCTGATGACTCCCTGACACCCACACAACACAAAGGTGGGGGAGCACCCAGCAGGTGGCACAAGATTTGGTATACCCTGGGACATTAGTCAAATGACCACCACTCACCTGGTGACTCACTGAAAACCTGCCTCATGTAACCCAAACATCATCAGAGGCTCTTTCAGTGACTCATTCTCTGACCATAATGCTATGAAACTAGAAATCAATCACAGGAAAAAACTGAAAAACACACAAGGACATGGAGACTAAACACCATGTTACTATACAGTGAATGGGTTAACAATGAGATCAAAGAAGAAATCAAAAGATACCTTCAAACAAATGAAAATGAGAACACAATAACCTAAAATCTATGGGACACATTGAAAGCAGTCCTAAGAGGGAAATTCATAGCATTATGGGCTTACCTCAAGAAACATGGAAGAACTAAAATAAAAAATGTAACTTTACACATAAAGAAACTTAAAAAAGAAAAACAAAGCCTAAAGCCAGTAGAAGAAAAGAAATAATAAAGATCAAAAATGACATAAACAAAATAGTCCTCAAAAAAATACCATAGATGAATGACACCAAGAGTAGGTTCTTTAAAAAAAGATAAGCAAGATTGATAAACCTTTAACCACGCTTATCAAGAAAAGAAAGAGGACCCAAATAAATAAAATCAGAAATGAAAAAAAAGAGTAACAACTGACACAAAAGAAATACAAAGGATTGTAAGAAAGTATTACACAACTATATGCCAATACATTGGACAATTTGGCAGAAATGGATAAATTCCTAGAAATACATAATCTTCCAAAGCTGAGTTAGGTAAAATCAGAAAATCTGCATAGACCCATTACAACTAATGAAATTGAAGCGGTAATCAAAAAACTCCCAACAAGCAAAAGTCCTGGACTGAATGACTTCACTGGTGAATTTTACCAAACATTGAAAGAACTAATGCCTATGCTTCTCAAAATATTCCAAAAGAATTCAAGAGGTGTTGCTAATATGCCCAAGCTCATTTTACAAGGCCAGTATTATCCCAATTTCAAAACCAAATAAAGACACTACAAAAAAATTATATGTCAATATTCCTGCAAAACAGAGATGTTAAAATCCTAAATAAAATATTTGCAAACCAGATCCATCAATATATTTAAAAAATCATGCATGATGATCAAGTGGGATTTATTCTGGGGATGCAAGGTTGGTACAATATCCATAAATCAATAAATGTCATATACCACATAAATAAAATGAAGAATAAAAATCACATAATAATATCATAGATGCAGAAAAGCATTTGATAAAATCCAGCATTCATTTATAACAAAAATTCTCAGAAACATGGAAGTAGAGGGAGCATACCTCAATGTAATAAAGACTATATTTGACAAAGTGACAGCCAACATCATACTCAATGGACAAAAACTACAAGCATTTCCCTTAAGATCAGGAACAAGACAGAGATGTCCATTTTAGTCACTCTTACTCAACAGAGTACTGGAAGTCTTAGACACAGCAATCAGACAAGAAGGAGACATAAAAGGCATCCAAATTGAAAAGGAAGAAGTAAAACTGTCATTATTTGCAGATGGCATGATACTATATAGAAAGAACCCTAAAGATTCCACACAAAAAAAAAAAACCTACTATGACTGATCAATGAATTCAGTTAAATATCAGGATATAAAATAAATATCCAGAAATTAGTTGCATTTTTATACACCGATAGTGAACTATTAGAAAACTAAGAAAATAATCTCATTCACAATTGCTTCGAAAAGAATAAAATGCCTAAGAATAAATTTAACCAAGGATGTAAAAAACCTGTATTCAATTGTAAGACACTGAAGAAAGAAGTTAAAGAACATACAGATAAGTGGAAACATATCCCATTTTTATGGATAGGAAGAATTATCATTAATACATCCATACTACCCAAAGCAATCTATAGATTCAATGCAATTCCAATCAAAATACAAATGGCATATTTCACAGACCTAGAACAAATATTCCAAAAATTTATATGGAACCACAAAAGACCATGAATAGTCACAGCAATCTTGAGAAAGAAGAGCCAAGTTAGAGGAATCACGCTACCCGAATCAAACTATACAATGCAATAGTAACCAAAACAACATGGTACCAGCATAAAAACAGGCATATAGATGAATGGAAGAGAATGGAAAGCCTAGAAATAAACCTACACCTTTATGGCCAATTAATGTTTGATAAAAAAAGGCAAGAAAATATAACAGGATAAAAACAGTATATTCAATAAATGGTGCTGGAAAAAATTGTACAGATATGTACAAAAAAATAAAACTTTCTTATACCATATACAAGAATATAGTCGAAATGGATTAAACACTTAACTGTTAGACTTGAAAACATAAAAATCCTAGGAGAAAAAATAGGCAGTAGAACTCATACATCTTGTATAGCAATATTTTTTCTGGTATATCTCCTCAGGCAAGGGAGACAAAAAAATAATTGGACTACATCAAACTAAAAAAGTTTTTGCACAGCAAAGGAATCTGTCGACAAAACAAAAAGACAACCCTCTAAATGGGAGAACACGTTCACCAATGATACAGCAGATAAGGAGTTAATATCCAAAATTTATAAAGAACATATACAATGCGACACCAAAAAAATAAGTAAAAACAATCCAATTAAAAAATGGGCAAAGGACCTGAGTAGACGTTTCTCCAAAGAGGATACATAGATGACCAATAGACATGAAAAATGTTCAATGTCACTCATCATCAGGGAAATGCAAATTAAAACCTCAATGAGACATCACCTCACACCTGTCAGAATGGCTATAAATCAACGAATAACAGTATTGGAGAGGATGTGGAAAAAAGGGAACCCTTGTGCACTGTTGGTGGGAATGCAGATTGGTGCTGCCACTGTGGAAAGCAGTATGGAGCTCCTTCAAAAAATTAAAAATGGAACTGCCTTATGACCCAGAGATTCCACTTCTGGGAATATATCCAAAGAAACCCAAAACACTGATTTGAAAGGACATATGCTCCCCTATGTCTCTAGCAGTATTATATACAATAGCCAAGATTTGGAAGCTGTCCAAGGGCCCATCAGTAGATGAGTGGATAAAAAAGCAGTGGTACATTTACACAATGGAATACTACTCAGTCATAAAAAGAAGGAAATCTTACCCTTTGCAACAACATGGATGGACCTGGAGAACATTATACTAAGTGAAACAAGCCATCCAGAGAAAGAAAAGTACCATGTGATTTTACTTCTTTGTGGAATTTAATGAACAAAGTAAACAAACAAAATGGAAACCGACTCATAGATACAGAGAACAGACTAACAGCTGTCAGAGGGAAGGGGTGTTTCAAGGTTGGATGAAAATGTGAAGGAATTATGCAAAAAAAAAAATCATAGATACAAACAACATATGGTGATTACCAGAGGAAAGGGAGATTGGGAGGAGGTAGAAGAGGGTAAAAGGGGGATAAATGGTGATAGAAGGAGGCTTGACTTGGGGTGGTGAACACACAATACAATATACAGATGACGTATTATAAAACCATACACCTGAAACATATATAATTTCATTAACCAATGTCACCCCAGTAAATTCAATAAAAATAATAAATAAAATAATTCAAAAAATAAACTTAATCAAGGTAATAAATATTAAAGCCATAATGATATTATGTTTGAGTATTTCTTAGCAAAGATTTAAATTATAAATAATGGTTGTTGATACATGTAAAATTGGAACTCAGTGGTATTTTGGAGACTAATTAGTAGGATCTTTTGGAAAATAGTCCAATAATACGTACTGAGAGGCTTAAATGCTGTCAAACCCCTGGTCCAGAAATTCTATTCCTAACCTGGTCCTACGTCCTAAGTGCCCCCCTCAGAAGTTCATGGAAATTAAAGTATGTAATAACAAACAACATTAGTTGTAGCCAGCACTTATTCAGTGCTAATTGTTCTAAGTGTCTTACTTTTATTTTCCTATTTAATCTATGTAGAAACCCTGTTGTTTTCTTTACTCCAGATAAAAAATTATGGCAGAGAAAGAGTAAGTGATTTACAAGAGATCACACATTTGTAAGCAGAGGAGCTAGGATTTAATTCACACTTGGATAATAAATTCTACTTTTTATTTAAAAGATAAACCACAACACAAGCATTTTGACAATAAATACCAAAAAAAATACCATATGTGCCACTTACTTTGTTGGTAAAAGTTATTGTGGCTTTCAACAGGACAATTTCCCTTTCTTAGAGAAAAACAGATTGAATTTCTTTGGCAATCATTAATTCTTTTAAAAGGTGATAACTGAAAACTATTGAGGGAGTAACAGGTAGAAATGGAAAAATTAATACATCTATAGGTCTTAGAATGGGAAGTTGGAATTTATTCTCAGGACTCCTTAAGACACAAAGATAATATAATTAGGGATAATTTAACCTTTGTGCTTGTTTATATACTCTGTTCTCCTAAGCACTATTTCCACACATACCCCACCAGTTTTTCTTATGCATTAAACAAATGGTTAGGTATTCAACCCTTAGCTTCCACTCCAAACCTGGAAACCCTTGTCCTACTCTCTACATAGAACCCTCACTACTGGCTCCCTCCTTTATATGTTCATAAGCTCCAGAAGGGACACCAATTGTATGTTATTACTGTGAACTAAGGGATGTATGAATTGTTGATGCCACAGTTAAATCATGTATCTAAATCCAAGTTTACTTGGAATTTACCTTTTTAATCATTTAAAACTTTTTATTAACCCCCATCTTTGAAAGTGGAAGACTCCCCCACAAAACAAACAATGTGCTGTTTGAATCCTTAAAAAGAGTACCAAACTTGCCCTGGCTGGGTGGCTTGATTGGTTGGAGTGTTGTCCCATACACAAAAAGGTTGCATGTTCGATCCCCAGTCAGGGCGAGTACAGGAGACAACTGATTAATGTTTCTCTCTCACATTGACGTCTCTCTCTCTCCCTCCCTCCCTGTATCCCTTCCTCTCTCTCTCCCTTCCTCTCTCCCTCAAGTCAATTTTTAAAAAACGTATCCTTGGATGAGGATTTTTTTAAAAACAGTACCAAACTTGGTTAATTCTTTGAAAAATTGCCATTGGAACTTAGAAAAATGCCAAGCAGTGAAGTTGAAATGAAACTCTAACTTTGTTAGCCATTTGCTCTCATCTCATGTAGTATAAAGTGCCTTACATGATGTCTGCACTCATGTTTTATGACATTGTTAATAATTAAATTATTGGGCAAAAAGCATTATAAAAGAATAAAGTAATTTTATTTATAAATAAGATGTTTGCTGGATTTATAAAAAATATATTAAAGCAGGATCACAGAATTTGACATTTTAACAGATATGTTCTGTGATAAAAAGAGAAAGCTCAGCTTAAATTCAAGATTAACTATGAATTAAGCAATTTTTATTTTATTTGCTTAAAACCTTTCCTTTTTTGGCATGTTTTCATACATGTTAACAATTTGAAAATGACCTTTTTTCAATAAATACATTAATATGCAGTGCTGACATTTCTCTGGACTTTGCTTAAACTGCTAGAGATTTTTGGCATTTTGCAAAATGTTTAATTGCAGTATATGTGGATGCCAAGAAATGAAACTTTTAGCTTTAAAAGAAGTATCTGTGACTGCTAAAGTGACATGTAAAAATATGCTACGGCCTAGCTAGGAGGCCTGAGAAATATTTCCAAGGTCTCCCAATACAGCCAACAGATTTTTTTCAAGATCACAAGCTTTCCAAAATTCCACCTTACTCTTCTAAGTAAATGAGGTACCATATGTAAAATGCCTACACACAATAGTCTTTCATATATTAGTTCTCTTCTTTTCTACCCATGTCTGGAGGCAGGTAGAAGGGCAGTGTGGAAGTTAAAAAGAGTGTTGGGTAATTGTGAGTCTTAATTTTTGGTAACCATGTTCACATCCAAGACTTGATTGACATTTGTTTGTGTCATACTATTTTTCTTTCCTGCCTATCAGTTTTCCAAGAACTAAATTTTATAACTATTTATGAAAATAAACAACACAAGTCACATACACACAGGTATGTATATATATAGTTTTTAATCACAGAATAAATATTCCATCAAAGAGACTTTTATGTTCCACAGCGGCAGTTCTCAAATGACTTTCATGGTATCATGTTAAAAACCAGAACACAGTCCATTTTTACAGTAGATTTATTCAATCACAGTTACTAATCAGATTAGCACCGCTTTTATGTCCAACAAATTTTAAAAGTTGGGAGATCATTAGAGAAGCTACATATTATGAGCCTATAGCCTGCATTGTGTTTTACTTGTTACTCTTTTCTTTTTTAATGGCCTTCAAAAAAATAGGTTCAAGGAATTCCTTTTCTTTTTAAACTACACTTTGAATAGGATAAAATGTATTACCACAAACATTCATTTTAATGCTCTAACATAAGCATTTTTATTTCAAAAGAAGTTAATCCTTTACCCATATCAACGTATTAAACAGTTAAGCCCCACTTCTACAGACACAATGTTTGAGACTGTACAGCAAGTTCGCCTGAAGAGTTTCTCAAATTATCTGTAACAGGAAAAGATCTATATATGGGCAATGGAAATCCTGCAAAATCAATGAGGCAGAGCTAATACAATTCTTAAAGGAAGTAATATAACCAATATAAAAGATTTTTTTTGGAAGAAGGCGAGTTCCTATGCCTCAAAATTTCTCATAATTTAAATATAAGATGAATTTAAGACATTGTGTTGCACGTAAATTGGGTTTAACTGATGGTTTCTATTTTTAAAAGGCAAAATTTACATTATCTAATTATGTCATTGGATGCCAGATGTTCAACAATGGGAAAAAAATGGTAGACAAACCAAAAGAAGTCAATATTTGATTTTGTTAATAGTAGAAGACAAACAGGCCTTTTACAAAGCTTCTGAAGCATCAGAAAACTGACTAGTTTTCTGAAATTTCATCTTATTTCTGCAATCCACACTTCAGAAGATATACCGAGACCTGCTCAAAACTTGGAAAGTCAAAGTGAAAATTCAACCTTTGAGAATTTACTATATAAATGCCTTGGCCCAACACACAGCTGAAACAGTTTTCCCTTAGAAAACAAAGACCCAAAATAAGCACTGAGTAAAAGCACCTCACTTTTATCAACATACATTTATCTACTATTCTGAGGTCTCTGACTCTAATTTTTCCTGATGAATTATTTATTCTACTATATACCCCAATCATACAATTTTGTCCAAAAGAACAAATTGGATCTCTCTGAAGGAAGTATGAGTTATTTTTAATCTCTTTGCAGTGAATTCTGGTTTCCAGCATGGTCGTTGCAGGGGTGGAGGAAAAAGGAAGGAAGTTTGATACTTAATAGAGCGTGTCCGTAGGTCCTACATATGAATGATCAATTTTCAAAGGATCCTTAAGTTTCCAGGTGTCTAGTAGATTTCCCCATGACTTATTATTAAAATTGTAGATGACAACAATGGCATCCACAGAAATGGCCGTACAAGTTGGGAGATAGAAGTGACTGGATCCTCGTCAAAAACAGCTCTTTGAGGGTGGTCCCAGGAAAGAAATACAGGAACTTGGAGCTATTTAAGCCAATCTTCAAGAAAATAACCTTTCACTGAGACATGAAGATAATTTTTTTCAAGATAAGGTATCTTAGGATTCTGTGAGAGAAATGTCTGAATTAAAAATCCTCTATTATATCCAGGAAAACATTGAGAAAAGGCATAAAAGGAAGATGTAAATCTCCCAGGCAAAGGGCCTCAGAAAAGAATTCAGGCTAACACATTTTCAAGATATCTGTGCAGGTCATTCAGTGAAGTAAGGATAAGAAAATCAACGAAGTCTAACAGAGAACTCCAGTGGGAAGAAGAGAGCACGAGGATCTGCTCCGAATGAGAGCAGACCAAGGGGGAGGGGGGGTGGCAAGGAGAGCTACAGATTACAACTTATCATTCATCAAATAACTTAAACAGAGAAAAGAACTTCTAGGAAAACTTCAAAGATCAGACCTCCAGGTTCCAAGAGTCCACACAAATAAAGAGCCAGAGAATCATGATGAATGTGGAACTTGACTCCACCCAACATAAAATACTCTTGCCACTGAAGCTATACTGAACATTCTAATAACCTTACTTTGAGGATTGAGAAAGCATCAAAATCTTGCAGGACCTCTGTGATATTTTTGCAGGACATCTCTATTAATACTGGTTAGTACCTGTTACCCTAATGAGTCCTTCTATCTGAGTTACATCTCTCAGGAAGTGCTTCCATTTAAATCAAGCTCTCCAAAATCTCAGACCATATGCCACAATTCAAGAAGGCTATAAAATAGCTTTCTTCATGTAATCATTCATATTCACCAGACACTATTTTTTGCCTTTCCTAACATCTTCCCATGGCTTCCATATAAAATTTCAGGAAAAATATAAAACTTTGTTTTCCATTACAATTGACATTCAATATCATTTTATATTAGCTTCAGGTATAGAGCACAGTGGTTAGATATTTAAATAATTTATGAAGTGATCCTCCAAATAAATCTAGTACCCACCTGGCACCATACATAATTATTACAATATTATTAACTATATTCACTGTGCTGTACTTCATATCCTTGTGATTATTTTGTAACTACCAATTTGTAGACTTGGTGCCTAATGTCTTTTAGGTTGTCAGTACATAGTTGGCAAGAGAATATGATCTCCTTAACAAATTTTCAAATCTACATAGTCCTCATTTGGTCTTTTACATAGACCTACAAGTTGGGGCAAAAGAAGGTTTACAGTTGTGAGTACACAAAACAAAGTTTATTCTTATATTATTATTTATTAATTATTATATTATTTTCCATATGAACAACTATAATCCTACTTTTGCCCCACCCCATATTTTACTGCACCTGGAGGTCTACCTGAACTTCTGATGCAGTAAAAACCATCTTGCTCAAAGTAGTTGTTATCAGCTAAATGTTCCTCCCTCCAAATTCATGTGTTGAAGTCCTAACCCCCAGTATCTCAGACTGTATTTGAAGATACAGTCCTTAGAAACGTAGTTAAGGTAAAAAGAGGTCCTATGAGTGGGCTCTAATACTGTATGACTGGTCTTCTTATAAGGAGAGATTAGGACGCCAACAACAAACACACAGACCAAAGGGCGGCCAGTGAGGACGCAGCAAGAAGGCGGCCACCTCAAGGCAGAGACAGGCCTCAGAAGAAGTCAAACATGTCCGCGCTTGACCATGAACTTCTAGCCTCCAAAACTGTGAAAAAATAAATTTCTGTTGCTTAAGCCACCCAGTCTGTGGTATTTTGTTATAGCAGCCCTAACAAACTAAAACAGTGGTAATGAAAAAAGTTGAGAATAAGATTATTAGGCTAGGAAATAAAGAACTAAATAAGAAGGATCATCTCTGATAAAACACACACACACACACACACACACACACACACACACAGAGCTATAAAACCTAATGAAAAGAAAAGCAAACATAGGCCTTAACTTATACTACAGAAAAATTCTGGATTGAAAACAATAATCTTGTGCTTATAGTTGTACTAAAAACAATATACAAGCGTCGTGTACTTATTATGAGTCAGGCACCATGCTAACATTTAAAACAGGTATAATAGAGGATAAAGTTAATAAGTATTCAAATATTCCTTTTCTAAAAGACACAATGGCTGAAAATTGGCTGTTTTTTCCCTAAATAAAAATGGCCTGTTTTTGGCGCATGGATACATGGAGTGGACTGATAACTGTTAGAAGGGAGGGGGCAGGGGCCTGGATGAAAGAAGGTGAGGGGATTAGCCAAAGAACATATATGCATAACCCACAGACACCGACAACAGTGTGGCCAGAGGGGAGGGGGGTGAAAGGGACTGGGTGGAGGTGGGCAAAGGGTGGGGGGATGGGGACATCTGTAATAGCTCAACAATAAAAATAAAGATTAAAAAATAGTTTGTTTTGTAGTTTCTTAGTCACTATCACAGAATTATAGTGTATACAGCTCATTTTTATAGCACTGTCTGCACAGCATTATGGCAATCCAGTTCTAAAAATATTATGATCTATTTTTTCATTAAAAATTCTCAAAAGACTAATTATTTTGATAATATATTCCAGTGATTCACAATTTTACAGCAAGAAATTCTTGCTACTGAAATTAGATTTCAAGTTCTTTAATAATGAGGACTTCATTTCTACTTTAGGCAAATAGTGAAACGGAAAATTTTACCTTCAGCATTCCTAGTGCCCTTCCTTCAGCCTACCTCCAACACCTCTGTATAAGCCCCCAGCTGCCTGATCAAGGGCTCCGGATTTCTTATTCCCCTTTCTACCCCAACCCTCACCCCTACCCCATCTCCATTCAAAACTTCCCTCATGGGGATAATTTTATAAGCCCACTTGACACACGAAAATATTTTAAAATGCTAAATAAAAATACGTTAATCTTTTTCCAACAGTATTTTTCTTTTACCAGAAATTCTAGTTTCCTGTATACATTTTTAGCCACCATAAGAATTTGAGTTCCTGAAATCATAAATTATAAGTCATTCCATTAGAAATAAGTAGAAAAAGAAGGAACTAGTGATTGGCAAAAGATAGAGTGGATGGCATAGCAGTAACAGAAATTTTTGCATCCGCCCCTCTCCAGAAATAAAGGAAGCTGAAGAAAAGGAACATTAGACCTAGGAATTACAATCCTACTTCCCTAAGGAAGAAGTTGAGTTACACATAAAAGAAGGTGGGATGTTTTTACACAAAATGCAGTGATCAGAGACAAGAATATAGAATCTTGGGTTGAGGACATAATTTAGGAAATATCTATTTAGTTATGCCAAATATGTAAAATAAAGGCTATGTGGGTCAGGAAGGTGAGGGGCGTCTTCTCTGTTTGCATTTTCAGAGAAGGTGAAATCTTAAATCTGGGGTCGGGAGCAGGATGATAAAAAACAAGTCATGTCTGCTGCCAAAGCACCTTACTGCTCAGAGCCGGCTTTGCTGAGTGCAGGAAGTGTTCCTTTCGCCATCCTGGGCAGTCATTAAGTTAAAGTGATTATCTACCCTACTGCCAGAAGTTTAAGCTATTCTCCATTTCTTTTCTTAAATTGTTATTTATTACTATGAAATTAATTATTATAAATTATAATTGTTGGTAAATCATATTTCTGTGTTTTGAGGCAAATATAAGTAGTATAATAGTTGGCGGGGGGGAAATTAGCAGATTCAAACATAAAGGAAAGAGTCCTTCATCTTCTCCTTGTATTACCCATGACCACAAATATTCCTGTTCTTCCCAAATGATCTAAAATAATTTTGATAAAACCTTCTTCTATGACAATTATGATAAATGAACAAACCTTGTAATTAAACCACTAAAAACTGTCCTGATGAAATTTATAGAGGAAAAATAAAATTGTTTTAAATCAAAATATTGTTGCTTAGAAAAAAAAATTTTTTATGTTATGTAACACAAAGAATTAAACTAATTTTTTATTGGGTCAATATACATGCCAAGATGGTTCTGATTTCCCTTACAATGAAATAATGGGTTAAGTCTTTAAATTAATGCATCTATAACCCCCTTTAATACATACTAACAATATTCATCCAACTATATGCTCTATATCAGAAGCTTGAACTTCCAAAGGGACCTTGTTAAGAAGAGACATGACAAGGAAGAGGGTTTTATACGAGCCAGCCTCTCTTTGAAGGCTGGAAGGTCACTTAAAAGACTAGGGTTTCTTTCTTCACTTTCCTTCAAATCTCATCACATAGCCTGACACCTGTTCTGTCTGCAAAAATAAACTGTGGCCCTAGAGATATGATTAACTAATGGTTGGGGAATGTCAACATTTTCTTTAAAGAAAGGGGAAAAGAAAACCTTGGAAAGAACAATAGTACTTTACACTTGCAAGGGGCTTCACAGGACACAAAGCACCTTCACATCCACTATTGTATTTGGTTCTTAAAACAACCCTATAAGCTAGATAGAGCAGCTGTTAATTTTATTTTACATAAGGAAATTGAGGCTCAGAAATGTTAAGTGACTTTCCTAAAGTCCTCAAATTGTTAAGTGACAGAGTCATAATTCGAACCCTCCTTTGAATTCCAGGAACAACACTCTTTTCATCACCATTCAGGAAAGACTGAATACCAGATCACCAGTGGACAGCTTCCTTAAATATAGTCCAGTCCCTCGGGGGGTGGGGGGGGGAAGAATGGCAACTCTATATGTTTAGTAACATAATGAAGACTTCTAAGAGATATGATTCCTTTTCTCAATTTTACTGAGATATCACTAAATAGTTTCTTTCAAGGAAGCAACAGAGAAACAGAGTGTTGTCTCAACTCTCAAGGTCAATGTGGAAAACTCTGAGACATCTATAGGCATCTTATCAATAAGGCAGGCAGAGAGAAAGCCGAAGGTGTAATAGACCAACCGGGAAATCTGTTTCCATGAAGTTCTGAACAAACAGCTCAAGGGGGTAAGAGAACAGATCCAGGCTGCCAGTCCCGGGGCAGCCAGCTCTCTCTCTTCACAGCTTCCTGGTGTACGTCTTTGCCTGTAAGCAGTGTTATGAAATAGTGTGATTTTAATCAGCTTTGACTGTACCTTGCTCTAAAGGTTTACTCAGTGCAGTCCTTGGAGGCACATTACCATTCGGCCCTATTCCAGGGAAGAAGTCTGTTCTTCATCAGCTTTAGAAAGACAGGAGTGCTTTTGTCTCACCATTCCAGAGCAAAAGAAGGAACTACAACACAGATGGCCAGCCATGGACTTGGCCTTGCCAAATTGCAACCACACTGTAAATAGGCCAGCGTGTAACCCAATTCTCTAGTAATGACTTAGCAGAGTATGTCAAAATGACAGTCTCTAAGACCACTCAATCCCCAGTGACATTTCCCTATAGCAATTTAGTGAAAACAAATGTCCCAGACCATCAAATATATTCTGAACAACCCAGCACAAACGTTGTCTAATGCCAACAACTGGAATGGCCACTTGTACCCAGATTTCCTAGATTTCTCCAGAATCTCTGAGGACCTTCAGATAAATTTATTCACTCATTCAACTAACAGACACTAGTTATATGGCAGTAAACACTCATAGTTTAAGTGTTGGTTATATTACAATAAATAAAAGTCATAATCTCTATGCTCATGAAGGTTACAATCTATTGAGATAGTCAATAAACAGGTAAATTAGTAAATAAAGAGAATATAATCACAAAGTAAGGAAGGTGATACAAAAGAAAAATAAATAAGACACTCTTTTAGGAAATAACAGTGCCTGGATGGGGAACGATTTTTAGAAAGGGTAACTCTGGTGGATGGAGTATAGTAATCAAAGAGAAGAACTCCGAGATTAGAAAGGTAAGTATCATAGGGTAGAACATGTAAGACTTTGTAATCCATGACACAATGGTTCTATTTTACTTATAAATACAGTGGGACTGTGGGAGGTGGGGGCGGGGCAGGGGAGAGCAACATGGGAAAAATTGAGACAACTGTAATAAAACAAAAAAATAAAACAAATAAAAATAAATAAATAAATACAGTGGGAGATTTGGTCAGGTGTTTAAAGCTGAGGATTAACATAAATGTACTTATATTTTTAAAAGGCTATTCACTCTCACTGGTATGTGGAAATTCATTGGAAGGCAATAAAACAAGAAGAAGAAAACCAATTTGTTGCTACTGTTGCAGCTTATGCAAAGATATATATATAGTGGATTGACTAAGATAATGTCAGCAGAGACAGAGAAATGTAAACAGATTTAAGATATATTTTAGAAATAAACTTTGAAAGTCTCACTGAAGGACTGAAGGAATGGGCTGAAAGTTGAGGGAGAGAAAACAAATCACAGATGACTCCTAGGTTTCTGGCTTGAATGATGGTGTCATTCACTTAGAAGGAAAAGACTAAAGGAAGAACAGGTATCAGCAAGAATGGCAAAATGGGGATGGGGATTCTAATCTGTTTGGGTCATATTAACTTGGCAATGCCTGTGAAACATTCAAGAGGAGATATAAAGTAGGCAGCTATATATGTAAGAGAAAAGTCTATGTTAAAGATATACATTTCAGAATCACCAACATACAGCATAAAGTCATGGGACTAGATGATATCACCTAAGAAGAAAATATCTAGGCAATAGAACGGGACTTAAAACCAAGACCTGAGGAACCCAAACACTTAGAAGTCAAGAACAACAAAGATGTCAAAGGATGGCCTTGCAAAACGTCCATGGAGAAATTTGGTCCATGCCAACCCATCAACCTCACTCCATGTGCCATTACAGGTAGGCTACAGAGGCAAGAAGAGGTATTATTGGCAATACAGCCACAACACAATTATTAAAAAATAAGTATGTTTTTATGTAGGCATCCTGTAGAAGTACAAATAAATGTTACGGGTTCTTTGAACCCATGGGTGTTTTCTAAGCGTGGATGTTTTGGACAGGACCAAATTTCAAGGACCTCTGACATGAGTCAAATGTCCACTTATCCTGGGTAGAGAGAAGTCCAAATAGAGGTTCATTCTTTTGTTCAATCTCAGAAAGGCCTTTGTAATAGCTGAGTTGTGTTTTACCAATATATCATTTCATCCTGTATCATTCAAGATTAGATTCAACCTCACTGTACTTAAAAAGCAAAATAAGATAGGTTAAACAATATAACCAATTTATTCCTTGCTCTTCTAAATGAAGTCATAAATGAAGTGCAGAAGTAGCAGTCTGTAGCTGCTCTCTAGTTCCAGTGCCACTCTGCCATCCCCAGCATACTGCTTCAATTTTCAGGGTACCTCTTGGTGCAAGATATCTGCTGGAGCTTCAGCCATCTCATGTCTTTCAAAAAAACAGTAGAAGGAAATGGAGAAGGGCACTAAGAACATATCCACTCCCTTCTAATGACTCTTCCCATAAGTCTCACACAAGGCTTCCACCCGAACTTACTGGGCTAGAAGTTAGGCAATATAATCACAGCAACTGCAAGGGAAGGATTTTTTTGTTGTTTTTCTGTTTTTTGTTTTTTAACTCTGGGCAGCAATATGCTCAACTAATAATGGCATTCTATTACTAAGGAGTAAGAGAAGAATTGATACTGAGCTGGGTAACTAGCAGAGTCCTCAAACCATATTGGCAAATGCATAATGGTTAGGAGGGTGGCTCTGGAGCCAAACTATACAATTTCTCTTCACACTTTTAAACTTACCATGTGCCTTTGGGCAAGTTGATAACCTATATATGCTTCAGTTTCTTTTTCTAAAAATAAAGACAACTTTGTTTTTAGAAAATAGTCATCTTACAGAGTTGAAGATTAAACCAAGTAAAACTTCTTAAGAATATTCTAATAAATGAGAATGCCATGTTATACAAAAAAAAAGCACTTGGTAAGTACTGATCATTCTTATTCTCTTAGAAATTCTTCATAGTTTTAATACCAACTGGTTTCTAGAGTAGATATCTATAAGCCCGAAACCTTTCCTCACAAACACCTCTCCACTACCCAAAGTTCTGGTCTGGCATTTGAGCACGCAGCAGAGATGTTTGCCTAGAGCCAGACTCGTACCCGCCATTAATAGAAACCAAGATTTCGGAATCTACTGATATCTTGAGCAGGATTCATCACATCCACACCCCTCCTGTCTTTCACTTCTCAACACCCGGTCTCCCTCACCACTGTCATTGGCACAGTCACCTTTCCCATTCCATATCAAGGGTGCCCCAACAGACGGAGCTCCTATACTTTTTCTTCACCAAACATTTTTAAAGTGATATTCATCTCATTGATTCTCTAATTGCTCAAATTGAAATAAGAAATAACTAGTTCATATTATTTGACCAGGCAATGGGTTTAGCTTCTTTACCAGCATACAGGGACTGGCACAAATAACACCCTTTTTTATTACAAAATCTTTTATTAAAAAATCATAAGCATGTAATTCTATAACATAACAATATCACACTCAAGCACACCAGATGACATTTTAGGTGAAATGTTCAAATTAAAATTATAAATTATTACACCCATATTATTACCCTACCAACCACACTCAAGCAAGCATTACTTTTGCCAGACCCAGTAGTTTGCCTGGCAATCACACATTAGATTCAGCTACTATATAAAAACTTGGTGTAAAGCAATTTTAGAGAAAATAGTATGTTGAATAATTCTTTGACCTCATTTCTTATCCATGGGAAACATATCTACCACTTGTCTTTGCAATACCCTCTGTTTTCATGTTGTTTCCCAACTGTAATCTAACAACAGTAGTATCAGTGTACATTATGCCATGTGTATCCTAAGACCTTTACATGCACAATATCACTTAATTTCACTTAATGATCATCCTATTTTGCAGATAGAAAGGGAATGAACCTTGCCTATGGCTATGTAATTAGTAACCAATGAAGCTGGAAACTTCAGTAGACCAAAATTTACTTTCTTCTAGAAGTTTACACCTGAAACAGTCAATTAAAATATATATATATATGTATATAGTCTGATCCCACATTTTTTTTACAAGAAAAAAGTAAATACATGGTAATAATGAAAAAAACCTGGATGTACATACTAAAGAGTTAATAACAAATATCTCAGGAGATAGGACTATGTGTGATTTTCTTTTTCTTTTTAAGAACTATAATATTTTCCATAATAAGCAGGCATCACTTCTATAATCAGGAAAAATGTTATTTAAGGCCTGGCTGGTGTAGCTCAGTGGATTGAGCATTGGCCTGCAAACCAAAGCGTCACCGGTTTGATTCCCCAGTCAGGGCACATGCCTGGGTTGCAGACCAGGTTCCCAGTAGGGGGCGTGTGACACACATTGATGTTTCTCTCCCTCTCTTTCTCCCTCCCTTCCCCCCATCTAAAAATAAAATAAATAAAATATTTTCAAAAATTATTTTTCAAAAAAAACGTGTTATTTAAAAAATAATATATGGCCCCACTCGCACAGTGCAGTTCTGCATGGGCCACACTGTCCACTGTGTTCACAACTGCCTGCCAGCCTTGTCCCAGGCCGTGTCTCCCCTAGTACCCTTGACACTGCACCGAGCACAGTTCGCAGGATTCCGACTGGAGAAAGGGGCACGTCCAACCCAGCATTATAAGAAATGTTAAAGGGAATTCTTTAAGTGGAAAAGAAAAGGCCAAAACTAGAAATAAAAAAATATATGAAAAAATATTTCACCGGTAAAAGCAAACACATAGTAAAGATAGTAGACCAATCACTTATAAATATGGTATGAAAACAATTCAAATGACAATAAGCACATACCTATCAATAATTACTTCAAATGGAAATTGACTAAGTGCTCCACTGAAAAAACATAGGATGACTAAGTGGATAAAAAAAAAAACAAGATCCCTATGCTGCCTACATGAGACTCCAGACTGAAAGACACACGGAGCCTGAAAATAAAGGAATGTAAAAGATATTTCATGAAAATGGAAATGGAAAAAAGAGAGAGAAGCTGCGATAGTAGTACTTATATGAGACAAAAAGACTTTAAAACAAAGGCTATATAACAAAAGACAAAGAAAGACCCAGCAATTTTTTTCTTCAGATAAGCCCCCAGAAGTGGAACAAGTCAAAAAGATACAAGCACCTCTGTGTTTACTGCAGCATTATTTACAATAGCCAAGTTATTGAAGCAACCTAGGTATTTATCACTAGATGAGCGGATAAAGAAGTGGATGTTTGTGTGCACACATACTCACTGGAATATTACACAACCGCGAAAAGGAAATAGCTCTTGCCATTTACAACAACGTGGATAGACCTAGAGGGTATTATGCTAAGTGAAATTAAGTCAGAGAAAGACAAATAGTGTATCATTTCACTTAGGTGTGGAATCTAAAAAACTAAAAAAATGAACAAACAAACTGACCCGTAGATACAGAAAAATTGATAATTGCCAGAGGGTTGGGTGATGCGGGTATGGGCAAAAAGGTTAAGGGGATTAAGAGGTACAAATTTATAAATTAAGTCATGGGAATGTAAAGTACAACATAGGGAATATTAATAATAGCAATAATATCACAATAACTTTGTATGGTGACAGATGAATAGTGGACTTTTTGTGGTGATCACTTTGTAAGGTAAGTAAATGTGAAATCTCACTACACCTGTAACTAATATAATATTGTATGTCAACTGTACTTTAATTCAGAAGAGCTTTACGTTTCAGAATAAAAATTAGACAAAACAAATCAAAATAATGAAATAAATAATAATGTACATACCACATCTTCATCCAATCTGTTGAGGGACACTTCAGTTGTTTCCATATCTTGGCCATTGTAAATAATGCTGCAATGAGCATACAGGGGTGCATATATTTTTGTGAATAAATATCTTCAAATTTTTTAGGTAGATACTCAGAAGAGTGGTTCATGGATCATATGGTAACTGTATTCTTGATTTTTTGAGGAACCTCCATGTTTTCCAAGTGGCTGTACCAGTTTACATTCTCTTGTGGTTATAGTGAATATAGTGAATGAAAGTTTCTTTTTCTCCACCACCTCTCCAACACTTGTTATTACTAGTTTTGTTGATAATTGCTATTCTGACAGGTGTGAGGTGGTGTTGCATAAAAGTTTTGATTTCCATTTCCCTAATAGCTAGCAAAGTTGAGCATCTTTTCAAATATCTGTTGCCATTTGTATGTCTTCTTGAGAGAAGTGTCTGTTCAGGTCCTCTGCCCATTTTTAATTGGATTGTTTATATTTTTGGTATTGAGTTATATGAATTCTTTATATATTTTAAATATTAACCCCTTGTTGGAGCTGTTGTTTTCAAATATCATCTCCAGTTGGGTGGTTGCCTTTTTGTTTTCTTGGTGGTTTCTTTTGCTGTGAAGAAGCTTTTTAGCTTGATATAGTCCTATTCGTTTATTTTTTTACTTCCCTTTAGGGTCAAATTCATAATATCTCTCTAAGCCCAAGGTTCATAAGTTTAGTGCCTATGTTTTCTTGTATGTAACTTATTGTTCAGGCCTTATATTTAGATCTTTGATCCATTTTGAGTTAATTTTTCTATCAAACAGTGGTCTAAGTTCATTCTTTTGCATGTGGCTTTCCAATTTTCCCAGAACCATTTACTGAAGAGACTTTTTCTCCATTGTATGTTTTTGGGTCTTTGCCAAAAAGTATTTGCCCATATACATGTAGCTTTATTTCTGAGCTCTCAGTTCTGTTCCGTTCTGTGTATCTCTTTTTCTGCTAATACCATGCTGTTTTGATTTCCGTCACTCAATTTGAAGTCAGGGAGTATAACATCTCCAGCTTCATTATTTGTTCTCAGGATTGCTTGTCTCTTGGGGACCTCTTGTGGTTATAGACAAATCTGATAATTTTTTGTTCTATTTCTTTAAAAAATATGAACTTTGGAACTTTGATGGGGAGTGCGTTAAATCTGTACATTCCTTTGGGTAATATGGCCATTTTAACTATGTTGATTTTTCCAATCCATGAACATGGAATATCTTACCATTTCTTTATGTCTTTTTAGTCTCTTTTAATAATGAGTTTTAGTTTTCAGTATATAGGTCTTTCACATCTTTCATTAAGTTGGAAAACTACTCAGACGTAAGAAAACATAAAATACTACCATTTGCGAAAACATAGATGGATCTTGAGAATATCACAATAGGTTAATAACTCAGACAGAAAAAGTAAAGAACCATATGATTTCACTTACATGTGGGATATAAAACTGAAAGCAACAAATGAACAAACAAGAAAAATAAACAAACAAAAACTCATAGATATAGACAACAGTGTGATTGTTACCAGAAGGAAGAGAGCTAAAGGGTGTAAAGGGTAAACAGGGTCAAATATATGGTGATGGGAAAAGATTTGACTTTGGGTGGTAATCACACAGTGCAATATACAGATGATGTATCATAGAACTGTACACTTGAAACCTATATAATTTTATTAACTGATGTCACTCCCAAAAAAATTAATAAAAGATTAAAAATAAATAATAGATCACAATTACAAAAACAACTATGACTATTACTACTCCTAATAATAATAATAGTATGTAACTAACAGTATGTAAACATACCTTACGTATACAAGGTGGGGGACCCAAAAAACAGTAATTGTCTTCCGGAGGGCAGGTCCCTTGTAGTATAGGTTTTCCTGCTAGATGAGTGGTATAGGAACCCATCTGCATCAGTGTTAACAGCTGGCATTGTTGTAAAAGTCTGCATTCAGCTTCAAGTGAATTTTTTTTTAAGAGTCTTTCAATGCATTTGCCCATTTCATGATGGGTGATTTACATGCACACCTGCCCACACCATGCTGAATGTTGAGCAGTTTTCAACCAAAAACAGCTTGACCCTGGTGCCCCACCCTCCCAATTCACCCAATCTTACCCTGAGCAACTTCTTTTTGTTTCCCCAGATGAAAAAAGTCCTCAAAGGGAAACTTTGCCATTGTAGAAGAGGTGAAACAAAAAATGGCAGAACCACTAAAGGTAACAAAATCTACGAGTTCAAAACTATTCTGAGCAGCAGAAGAAAACATCTCAATAGGTATATTGCTTCAGATGGAGAGTACTTTGAAGGTGGCTGAAGTTTAAACATGTAAGAATAAATACACACTTTTTTACAAATAAATTTTAGTTTTTGGGTGGCCCCCTCTTATTAATTCATTTATTATACAATCTTATGAGGATTTGTGCTATTACTTACCCCTGTTTTACAGATGAGAAAACCAAGGCATGGAGAAGTTAAGTAACTTGCCCACACTTATACATCTAGAAAGAGATGAGGCAGATATTTGAACCCAGTCATTCAGACATCAGAGTTCTGTACTCTCAACCACTGCACTACAAATACTATAAATCACATAGCCTATTAGTCTATTGCTATATACAAAGCACTCATTAATTAAAGTTAAGGATATTTCTGTATTTATATAAAAGTCAAAATGAGAAATAGACTAAATCATATTGTCTGGCTAGCAACCTAGAGTTTCTCTTCAGTTACTTGAATAGTTTATAAGCCAACCACAGTTATTGTGTGATCAAATAAAGTAAGTGAAAGTAGCTAAAGGCTAAAGCTCTTTACAAATGTAAACTACAGATTATTATTATTTTATCCACAATGTTAAAAGGACTTTACTATGTCATTTAACCTCATTACTATCCTATGAATTTGAAGATTGTGCTCACAACAAACATGTTTTTGCAGTTATTGCCTTGTTATTTACTTGGCTATCTCTTTTATTTTTATTTACCCCTATACAATAAGAAAGTTTTGAGCATACCCATCCCTCAGCATTGATAGTATTAGTCAAATTATGTGTACATGAATTGCTTATCATGAGATATAAAAGCTGATCTTTACATAGTACTTAATCTGTACCAGGAAGTGTCCTAAGCAGTTCATATATATTAACTCATATTAATCCTGTAAATAAGTACTATCACTCCCCTAGTTTTAAATGGTAAACTGAAGCAAAGAGAGATCATTAGTTCTCTAAGATCACACAGCTGATAATAAGCAAAGCTGGAATTAAAAACCAGGCAACCTATCCCAAGAGTCAAAGCCCATTACCTCCTGCACTGTCATAAGCATAGTCCTTAAATTCCAAGGCCCTAGGATTAGAAACAATATATTGCTGAGAGAACCAAAAAATATATAAATAAATGAAACCTCTGCCTTGTTCATGGGTCCAAAGACTCAATATTGTTAATATTTCAATTCTTGTCAAATTGATCTACAGATTCAAAACAGTACTCTCCTCCCCCGTCAAAAAAAACTCAGCAAAGCTCTCTTGTAGAAATTGACAGTCTAATTCTAAATTTCATATGAAAAATGTCAACAACCTAGAATAAAACAATTTGGGGAAAAAAGTGATAAAGTTGAAGAACTTACACTGCTTGATTTTAAGAGTTATCATAAAGCTTAACAATTAAAACATCATGATATTAGCATAAAAATAAGACAAATGGATCAAAGGAAAAGAATAGAGTCCCAGAAATAAACCCACACATATGTAGGCAACCGATTTTTTACAAAGGTGCAAAGACAATGGCGTGGGAAAAGGGAGCCTTTCTAACACATTGTGATAAAATTAGTGCATATCCATGTAGAAAAAAAGTGAACTTGACCTATATTTGCAATATATACAAAAATTAACTCAAAATGAACAAAATGAACCATAGCCCTAAATGTAAAACTAAAGTTATAAAGTTTCTAGAAGATACATAAAGAAAAAATCTCTACACCTTGGATTAAACCAGAGGTCAGCAAACTTTTTCTGTGAAGGTCCAGATGGTAAATATTTTAAGCTCTCAACCAAGAGAGAAAAATTAAGGATATTATGTAGGTACTTATATAAAAAGAAAAAAAACACTTCTGGTCAGGATGGAGGCGTAGGTAAACATGCTTTGCCTCTTCACACAACCATAGAATTACAACCAAATCTCAAAAATAAATAACACCCAGAACTGTCAGAAAATCAAGCTCTATGGAAGTCAGACAACTAAGGATTTAAAGAAGCCACATTCATCCAGACGGGTATGAGAGACAGAGTCACAGAGCCAGGGAGAAGAGGACGTGGTGCAGGGCAGAGAGGCGGAGGTGGTGGCGGTGGAACAGACGGTCCCACATTCATGTGTGGTGGATAAAAATTGGGAGGGACACCTTAGGAGCAAGAGATTCAAGCCCATAGCCAAACCACACGGCCCAGGGTTCCAGCACTGGGAAGATAAACCCCTATTACCTCTGACTATAAAAATCACTGGGGGGTTGGGGCAGCCAAAGAAATTGCCAGGTTTTTGCCACTTAAAGGGCCTGCATGGGCTTAGAACATATGCAGACCCCGCAGCAGCAGCTGTAAGGGTGCCAGTCACATATGGGAGGTGGGTGAGGAGGTGGGTGAGATGATGGAAAGTGGGGCATGCCCATCAGGTCGCCAGAAACCAGGCAGTGGCTCAGAACCCTCTCCAAACCCCTCCCCCCACACACACACAGAGCCACAAAGCAGTGAAGTGGGTTGACACACCTAAACCTAATTATCTAAACCCACCAATTACCTAAAGCTCTGCCCCACAAAACTTATAGATGCCTTTCTTACATCGGCCACGCTACTAAGGCAGGGAGTAAAAGCAACTCTACCTTATAGACAGAAACAAACACAGGGAGGCCACAAAACTGAGAAAGCAAAGAAAAATGGCCCAAATGAAAAAACAGAACAAAACCCCAGAAATGGAACTACACAAAACAGAGATAGCCAACCTATCTATGTCTTGAGCTGCAGAGTTCAAAACACTGGTGATCAGGATGCTCAGAGGACTCACTGAGTATGGCCACAGAATAAAGGAAGGAATAAACAATACACTAAGGGAAATAAAGAAAAGTATACAGGGAACCAACAGTGAAGGGAAGGAAGCCATGATTCAAATCAATGATTTGGAACAAAAAGAAGAAATAAACATTCAACCAGAACAGAAAGAAAAAATAAGAATTCAAAACAATGAGGAGAGGCTTAGGAACCTCTGGGACAACTTTAAATGTACCAATATCTGAATAATAGGGGTACCAAAAGGAGAAAATGAAGAGCACAGAGTTGAAAACTTATTTGAAAAAATAATGAAACAGGTGAAGGGTGGTGGGAAAATGTTGGCGTGGGGATGATGGGATGGGGTGCAGGGTGGAGGAAATAAAGGGGAGAAAAAAATTAGACAACTGTAATAGCATAATCAATAAAATATACAAAAACAATAATGAAATAAAACTTCCCAAATCTGGAGAAGGAAATAGACATACAAGCCCAGGAAGCACAGAGAATACCAAACAAGGTGGACCCAAAGGAGACACTCCAAGACACATCACAATTAAAATGCCAAATGTTAAAAATAAAGAGAGAATCTTAAAAGCAGCAAGAGAAAAGCAGAGAGTCACCTACAAAGGAGCTCCCATAAGACTCAGCCGATTTCTCAAAAGAAACTTTGCACACTAGAAGAGACTGGCAAGAAGTATTCAAAGTAATGAAAAGCAAGGACCTAAAACCAAGATTATTCTATCCAGCAAAGCTATCATTTAGAATGAAAGGGCAGATAAAGTGCTTCCCTGACAAGGTAAAGCTAAAGGAATTCATTGTCACCAAGTCATTATTACATGAAATGCTAAAGGGACTTATTTAAGAAAAAGATGATCAAAATTATGAACATTAAAATGTCGACAAACTCACAACTATGTACAACTGAATCTAAAAATCAAAAACAAAACAAGAGTTTGTTGCTAATAGAGCTGCCTTACAAGAAATACTAAAAAAAGTATTTCAGGTTGAAATGAAAGAATAGTAGACAATAAAACTAATCCATATAAATAAAATCACCAGCAAATGTAACTACAAAATGCAAACATAAAAGACAGAATAAATATATATCTGATTTAAAAGACAACTGCATGATACAATATTCATAAATCTAAGTTGATAAACAATTGAATGTGAATCTCCAATTATCACAAAATAAAATTTAAAAATAAAATTTTTTAATTTATGAAATTTAAAATTTCAAAATAAAAGAACAAGTAACCACACTGATGGGTATATATCAAAGCGGTATCAGTGATGATAACTGAAAGAGCTCCTGAAGGCCAGAGTAATTTAAGCAACAAAATAAAGTACATTTGGATAAACCAAGTTTTAAAGAAATGTCCATTACCCCATACTTATATACAAATAATTAATAAATTAATAAATGAGATGAGATCAATCTCCTCGAGAAAATGATCTAAATAAATAACATAGAAATTCTACCCTAAATGAGAGGGAACATATTCCCCACCCCTTAAGTGTGGGCTACAACAGTGATTTCCACCCAAAGTATAAAGTATAAATAAAATTTTTTTAATGACTAACTTAATAGTGGAGAAACTTTATAAACACTTCTTCATCCAAGTGATTGAAGTCAACACCAAGATGTTCTTTAATAGGTAAATAGGTAAACAAATTATGGATCATTCATTCAATGGAATTTTACTCAGTAATAAAAAAGAGATTATCTCCTAAGCCACAGAAAAGACACAAAGAAAACAAATGTATATTGCTAAGTGAAAGAACCCAATCTGAAAATAACGCATACTGGATGATTTCAACTATATGACATTTTTTTAAAGGCAAAGTTATAGGGACAGTAAAAATACTAATGGTTTCCAAGCATTCTGGTAGAAGGAAGAAAAGAATAAATGGGGGAAATGCAGGGCACTTTTAGGATAGTAAAACTTTTCTGTGTGAAACTGTACTGTGGATAAATGACATTACTCATTTGTAAAAAATCCATAGAACTGTACAACACAATGACTGAACTTGAACATAAACTATAAATTACTGTTAGTAATAATATATCAATATTGGTTCATTAATTATAACAAATGTACCACACTAATGTAAGTTGTTAATAATAAGGGAAAATGTGAGGACAAAGGATATGGACCTCTGTGTACTATCGGATTAGTTGGTAAATCTAAAATATTATTAAAAGTATAAAATCTATTAATATTTATAAATAAATAATAAAGGAACAAAGCACAGAAAAACAAATTTTTTAAAAACTCACATTCGTAGAATTAAAGCCAAATATATTGATAAATACATTAAATGTAAATGGTCTAAACTTCCCAATGAAAAGAAAGAGGTTGTCAGACTGAATAAAAAGTAAGACCCAGCTATACGCTGTATACTTGAAACTCACATTAAATAAAAGACCATTATGGACTAAAAGTTAAAAATATGAAAAAAGATATACCATGCAAAAACTATTCATTGGAAAACTGACCATAGATTGCCAAGAAATCTGTTTCTCCCCAACTATCCTTATTATTAAATTGGATTGTTCAAAATTACTTCAGGGTCGGCATAAGTTGAAATTTAAATCATATGTTCCTTTGTCATGGACTTATTGTCCCAAGCATAGAACACTAAAAATAAATATACATAATTTCTTGGTGTTCTGTTTCACAAGTTTTTTGTTCAGAAATAAGCAAAGATCTACACAGAGAGCAAATGTGTTAGCATTTACAATGTCCCAGTTATCAGATTAGAGTCGGAGGTTAATAAAGTGCGTAAGAAACACAGTAAGTACTGGCAAGGATGTGGGTAGAAGGGAACCCTAGTACACTGTTGGTGGGAATGCAGACTGGTGCAGCCACTGTGGAAAACAGTTTGGAATTTCCTCAAAAAACTAAAAACAGAACTGCCTTTTAACCTGGCAATTCCACTGCTAGGATTATACCCTAAGAGCCCTGAAACACCAATTCAAAAGAACCTATGCATCCCAATGTTCATAGCAGCACAATTTATCATAGCCAAGAATTGGAAGCAACCTAAGTGCCCAACAGTAAATGAGTGGATCAAAAAACTATGGTACATTTACACAATGAAATACTATGCAGCAGAAAGAAATACAGAAAGAAAAAGCTACTACCCTTCATGACAGCATGGGTGGAAGTGGAGAGCATCATGCTAAGTGAAATAAGTCAGGTGGTGAAAGATACCATATGATCTCACCTATAAGTGGAAACTAATCAACACAATAAACAAGCAAGCAAAATAGAACCAGCAACATTGAAATAAAAAACAAACTGACAGTAACCAGAGGGGAGGAGAGTGGGGGATAACAGGGCAAAAGGAGGGGAAGGGTCATCAAGGAACTTGCATAAAGGACCCATGGACAAAGCCAAATGGGGGAAGGATTGAGGGTAGGAGGTGGGGATGGGTGGGGCTGGGGAAAGTGGTGGCGGGAAAATGTTCATGTGGGGATGGTGGGATGGGGTGCAGGGAGGAGGGGATAAAGGGGAGAAAAAATGAGACAACTGTAATAGCATAATCAATAAAATATAGAAAAAAAGAAGGGATATGAACAGGGCTATGAGACGGCTGACTTTGCACCTGTTTCAGCAGATGACACCTGGGTTCCCTGTCCCTTTTAGCTCTCCCTTGATTTGTTTAGAAAAGCTGGGGTGGGAGAGGGGGAGAACAAAGAAAAAAATAATAAACAAAAGAGGCTGCAATTTTAGATTGGATGGTCAGGATAAGCATCACTGGTATGAATAAGAAAATGAAACAAGTCCTGGTTGGTGTGGCTCAGTGGATTGAGCACCGGCCTGTGAACCAAAGGGTCACCAGTTCGATTCCCAGTCAGGGCACACACCTGGGTTGCAGGCCAGGTCTCCAGTAGGGGGTGCACGAGAGGGAACCACGCATTGATATTTCTCCCCTCTCTTTCACCCTCCCTTCCCTTCTGTCTAAAAAGAAATAAATAAAATCTTTAATTTTTAAAAAAAAGTGCATAATACACAGTCCTGGTCTCAAGTTCCTTACAGTCTAGTAGAGAAAACATACTTGAATTATGAAAAATAGAGGCATTCTCATGTTATGGCATTAACTTTCCATTGCATAATGTAAGTTTTATTTTGTTTATCTAAAACCCATTTAGAAAACTTCCTATTTTTTATAAACCAATTTTTATTGATTTTTTTAAAGTGATTCTTGAAAAGATCTGTCAATATCCAAAATTATCTTTTTGCCAGGTCCTAAAATATTCAGGTTACAGCAGTATTAGACCTTCTATCTGCTTTACCCAAATCTCAGGAAACAGGAAACAGGAAACAGGGCTTGACAAATAAGAATGGGTTCTCTGAAGGAAAATCCACAATATATTATTAGTGAACACAATCAAGAAACAATTCAGTTACTACCACCATACATATCAATAGATATAAGCTATGTTTTCTTCTTCTTTTTTGAATTATATTTTATTAATTATGAAATTACAGTTTTCTGAATTTTTACTTCTATGCCCCACTCTGAGCCCCCACCCACTCCCTCAGGCAATCCCCACATGGTTGTCCGTGTCCATGGGTCCTTTGGCTGCTTTATTTCTTATCCTGTGCTTTACATCCCCATGACTATTCTGTAACTACAATTGTACTTCTGAATCCCTTCACTTTTTTTGCCCATTCCCCCAGCACCCCTCCCATCTAGCAACCATTAAAATGTTCTCTGTACCTATGATTCTGTTTCTGTTCTGCTTGCTTTTGTTTTTTAAATTCAGTTATTGATAGATATGTATTTTTGTCATTTTATTGTTCCTATCTTTGATATTCTTTTTTAAAAATAAGTCCCTTTAACATTTCATAAAATAATGGCTCAGTGGTGATGTACTCCTTTAGCTCTTTCTTGTCTGAAAAGCTCTTTATCCATCCTTTGATTCTAAATGATAGCTTTGCTGGGTAGAGTCTTGGTTGTAGGTCCATGCTTTTCAGCACTTTCAATATTTCTTTTTTGTTTTCTCCTCTTTATTTCCCTCCACCCTGCATCCCCCCTTCCACCAGGATTCTCCCACTTAGTTCATATCCATGAGTCATACATATAAGTTCTTTGGCTTCTCCATTTTCTATACTATTCTTAACCTCCCCCTGTCTGTTTTGTACCTACCATTTATGCTTCTTTGCCCAGTACCTTTTCCCCCATTCTTCCCCCTCCCCTTCCCCATGATAACCCTCCAAGTGATCTCCATTTCTGTGATTCTGTTCCTGTTCTAGTTGTTTGCATAGTTAGCTTTTTTGTTTTTAGATTTTTAGGTTCAGTTGTTGATAGCTGTGACTTTGTCGTCATTTTACTGTTCATAATTTTGATCATCTTCTTTTTCTTAGATTAGTCCCCTTAACATTTCATTTAATAAGGGCTTGATGATGATGAACGCCTTTAACTTGACCTTATCTGGGAAGCACTTTATCTGCCCTTCCATTCTAAATGATAGCTTTGCCAGATAGAGTATTCTTGGATGTAGGCCCTTGTCTTTCATGACTTTGAATATTCATTGCAGCCCCTTCTTGCCTGTAAGGTTTCTTTTGAGATATCAGCTGATAGTCTGATGGGGACTCCTTTATAGGTAACTGTCTCCTTTTCTCTTGCTGCTTTTAAGGTTCTCTCCTTATCTTTAACCTTGGGTAATGTAATTATGATGTGTCTTGGTGTGTGCTTCCTTGGGTCCAACTTCTTTGAGTATCTGAGCTTCCTGGACTTCCTGGCAGTCTATTTCCTTTGCCAGATTGGGGAAGTTCTCCTTCATTATTTTTTTCAAATAAGTTTTCAATGTCTTGGTCTTCCTCTTTCCTTCTGGCACCCCTATGATTCCAATGTTGGAGTGTTTAACGCTGTCCCAGAGGTTCCTAAGCCTCTCCCCTTTTTTTTTTTTTTGGAATTCTTGCTTCTTCATTCTGTTCTGGTAGAATGCTTATTTCTTCTTTCTGCTCCAAATCGTTGATTTGAGTCCCAACATTCACATCATGGGAGTGCTGGAGAGCAAAAAAAGCTCCAGTTCCCTTCCCTTCACTGTTGGTTCCCTGTATATTTTTCTTTATTTCACTTTGCATAGCCTTCCCTTTTTCCTCCCATTTGTGACCGTACTCCACCATTTCTGTGAGCATCCTGATTACCAGTGTTTTGAACTCTACATCTGTTAGGTTGGCTATCACTTCATTACTTAGTTCTGTTTTTGGAGCTTCTATCTGTTGTTCTGATTGGACCTTTTTTTTTGGTCTTGGGGCACCTATTACATTTGAGGGGCAGAGCCTTAGCTATTCGCCATGGCAGGCAACCCACATCACTGACCTGTGGTGCTGTCTGTGCGGGAGGGTTCTGACGGGATGATGTCACTTGCTTGGCTCTTGGCCAGCCCCCAGTCACCTCCCCTAGTACCCAGAAGCCAATTGGGGCTTTCCGATGCTGATTCCCAGGTGGGTGGGACACCCGTGGCTCTCTCAAATGAACTCTCCTGTGAGGCTGGCAGTCCCTCCCACTGCCACAAACCCCCACAGGTTTTTACCAGTAGAGGTTTTGAGGCTTTCTTTTCCCACGCTGTAACCCTTAGTTGCATGGTCTCTCTCACTCCCTAGTTGTTCCTCCCGGTTTATCCACACACAAATATGGAACCACCCAGTATGCCTGGCGCTGCCTTGACCACCCAGGTCTGCAAGCCACAACCTTGCCACATGTCCTCTCAATCCCGGATGCCTGTGTCCACCCCTCCTATCTGTCTGAATGAAAGTTTCTCCTTTAACTCCTTGATTGTTGGACTTCCATACAGTTCGATTTTCTGGCAGTTCTGCTCATTTTTTGTTTTTAAGTTTGTTGTTGTCCTTCTTTTGGTTGTACAAGGAGACAAAGAGTATCTACCTATGCCTCCATCTTGGCCGGAAGTTCTGTTCTGCACTTTTGTAATGTAAAAAATATAGAAATTTTAGAGGCTAGTATGGCTTTTATTTCCAGTGTATGAGAAGCTTTTATTTTTTCAATACTTCTTGCCAATCCCCTCTAGCATCCAAACTTTCTTTTGAGGAATCAGCTGACAGTCTTGTGGGGGCTCCCTTGTAGGTAACTGCTTTTTTCCTACTGCTTTTAAGATTCTGTCATTAGCCTCTGGCATTTTAATTATGATGTGTCTTGGGGTGGGCCTCTTTGGGTTCATCTTGTTTGGGACTCTTTGTGCTTCTGGAACTCATATGTCTATTTCCTTCACCAAGTTAGGGAAGCTTTCTGCCATTATTTTTTCAAATACGTTTCCAATTTTTTGCTCTCTAGCACTCCCATGATGTGAATGTTGGTTCACTTGAAGTTGTCCCAGAGGCTCATTACACTATTCTCATTTTTGGACAGCAGAGAGATTCTTTTTTTCTTCTTGCTGTTGTGATTTGGTGTTTTTTACCTCCGGATATACCAAATTGCTAATTTGATTCTCAGCTTTCATCCGCTCTACTGTTGATTCCCTGTAAATTGTTCTTTATTTCAATTAGTATATCCTTCATTTCTGACTGTTCTTTTTTATGGATTCCATGTCCTTTTTTATGCCGTTGAAGTTCTCAATAAGTTCACTGAGCATCCTTATAACCAGTGTTTTGAACTCTACATCTACTAGCTTGCTTGTCTCCACCTTTTAATTCTTTTTCTCAAGTTTTGTTCTGTTCTTTCATTTGGGCCATGTTTCTTTGTCTCTCATTTTGGCAACCTTCCTGTGTTTGTTTCTATGCATTGAGTAGAGCTGCTATGTCTCCCAGGCTTTGTAGAGTCGCCGAATGTAATAGGTGTCCTTAGGTTCCAGTGACACAGCCTCCTGTATCAGCCAAGCTGGGTACTCAAGATACACCCACTGTGGGGGCTATATATATATACCCTACTGTTGTAGTTGCTGTTGGCACATCCAAGGTCAGTCATCACCTGTGTTCTATCTGGGGTCACACCGTGTAAGCTATAAAGTGATCCGCAGATAGCTGCTACTTGTGCTGGGCTTGGAGGTGCCCAGGCAAGGCCAACCCGTGAACCAAGGCCAGCTACTGCTAGGCTGAGCCTGGAACAACTTATTAAGAGGTACGGTGGTCGCTGGAGCCAGATGCTGCTTGCTTGAGATAATTTAGGAAAATTTGAAGCATGGGTTAAGACAAGCCATTCATATGAAAAAGACGTTGGAAACACTTGGGTGGGCCCAGAAATTGAATGGGGCAGGGCCGCAAGGAATCACCAGGGCGGGGCAAACACTGTCACCCAGGTTAATGGAGTCTCAGATAAGGCTCCCACCTGCCGGCTCTGTGGCTCTATGGGGGGACAGCTCAAAAAAGAACAGTGTCCTCTGCTATCATTTCTGTCTGGGAGAAAGTTACCCCCCAACTCTTACCCTGGTGCCAAACAGTTCAGTTCCTCCCCATATATCTCTGATGGCTTTCTATCTGCTGCCCCGGAACTATAGCTCAAAGGCAGTGAGTCTGAACAAGTTTGAGCACAGGCCCTTTAAGAGGATCTGCCAGGGAGTCTAGCAGTTTCCCCCTTCCACAGCCTCAATCCCCACTGGTTTTTACAGCCAGAAGTTATGGAGACTTCTCTTCCTGGCACTGGAACCCTCAGCTGTGGGGGCTCAGATGTGGGGGTGTGACCCTTCACTTCTGAAATATCCCTCCTGATTTTTATCTGCTATACATGCATGTGGAACCAGCCCATTCCACATCTCTACCCCTCCTACCAGTCATGTCGTAGTTTCTTTTTTAATTCCATAGTTGCAGGACTTCCATTTAGCTCAATTTCTGATGGCTCTGAATGATGGTTGTTCTATAGTTTAGTTGTAATTTTGATGTGGTTGTGCAAGGAGGCAAGCCATGTTTACTTGCACCTCCATCTTGACCAGAAGTCCCCTATATTTTCTTGTGAGTTAGTCTAACCCTATCTTCACTTACAGGGTAAAGTCATATGCAAACCAAATTAACTAAAACAGTCACTTGATCCATAGATAACAAGCATAATATTTTTTAAGTATGTTAACAAGCTTTCCTCTTTTATATACCATAGAGACATCTTAAGGTATCCATTTTCCTTGAGAACTGGTGTGGAGAGATTAGAACTGATGCGGCATTAATACAAGGAGAAATATAACGTAGTAATCACTTGTCAAATTTTCAAGTTAACAAAGATAGGAAATAGTCTTGAAAGTCAGGCTTTGTGTGAGAGAAAATGATTTTCTAAATTTCTTTATCTCCCTGATTAACAAATAAGGGGGCAGATCTGGGGGACATGATCATAGATTTTTACATAAAAAGGGTTCAGACAAAATAGTAAGAAATGTGAAAGGTTATTTCTTCAAGTGAATTTTGAGAAGAGAAAGGAAGACAGAGGGAAGGTGTGCAGCAAAAGAAACAAGAATCAGCCCTGACTGGTGTGGCTCAGTGGATTGAGTGCTGGCCTGCAAACCAAAGGGTCACTGGTCTGATTCCCAGTCAGGGCACATGCCTGGGTTGAAGGCCAGGTCCCCAGTAGGGGGCGCATGAGAGGCAACCACACATTAATGTTTCCTCCTCTTTCTCCCTTCCCCTCTCTCTAAAAATAAATAATTTTTAAAAAAAAGATAAGAGAAATAAGTATTTACTCACCTCCTTTCTCTAGGCTAAAGTCCCAAGGAGAAGAAACTTTTAGATAAGAAGAAAGAAGTGTTGAGGGTAAAGGAGGTCTTTGCCCTTTGAGACTCAAAGCAACTCTATGCTAATACAGTACAGACTCGACAGAGTAAAGAAGACAGAGAAGGATAGTCAGGCAAAAAGAGGGCCTAATTGTCATTCCTAATCTCTCACTTGGTGTAGTAACCCAAAGGCTTCCACATACCCATGAGGAAACAACGAGAAGATAACAGGATAGCAGTCATGATGTGGGGATGTCTATGGGGAGGATCAATGAGCCCCACAGAAGGAGCTAGATAGGAGGCAGCCTGTGTTATTTGCTGTACATGGCAGAGACTTGAGACAACCACAACATCAGTGAGAGCCAAGGTAAAACCTTGACAGGATGAACTATCAGGTTCTTACAAAGCTGCGTCTACAGTTTCATCAGGAGTGATATCAGTGGCAGACTCCAGGAGCAGATGCCAATATACTACCTAGGAATGGAGGCTGCTCTATCTAGCTCGCTGGTTATCAGTCAGTGTACACGAAAGGACCAGCACAAGGCTGGGCTTTAAGTCCCCATCCCTCATACTTGAATACTAATTTGAAGAGGAGCAACATCGTCATTTGCATTTGTGCTTCAAATAGTAGAAAGAGACAGCTCACTGGTCTTATATCTACTATAAGGTGACATGGAAAAGGAATTTATCTTCTTCAAAAATTAGTGCTAGATCTGCTTTTTAATCTGTAATGTCCATTTGGCTAAAAAGTTCAAACACCTATAAATTCAATATATGCATTGTTTATAAAAATGATGTATAAGTAGAAAGAAAATGCTCCTGAGATCTCCCAAGGGCCAGAGCAGCCAACCGTGAATTCTCAAATTCTATTTCAAGTAAGTCCTGAAGGGAGATTCAGACCCCAAACCCCAATCTGCAGAAATGCTGACAAGTAGCAGAATGCAAACCAACAAAATACTCAAGTGCTATCTTACAGAATTTTAGGAGGATGAGCCCCACTCTATCTTGCAAAAGGGTCCAGAAAGTCCCTTGAACAAGTGGATTAAGTAAGAAAGACCGCTGCCTCTTGACATTTTTTCAAAAATAATCACCATTCCTCTGAAGTAATGGTGAACCTTGTTCCAGCCCTACATGTATTAAGCTTTCACTCAATTTCTAGGCAGAGAATATACAGTGGGAATCCCTCAGTTCACTTTATAACTCACAGTTATCTCTCTCCAACCACTGTCTCATAGGCCTCAAGCTGAGATTCTTTCTTATCAGATCATGTAAATGGTAGGAATTACTCTTACAATTACAATCCCTTATTCTCCAGTTGTGGTAGACAGTTAGACAGACATGAGCAGAGCAAGGAGGATAGGCCAGATACCGACGGTCACCAGGGTAGAAAGCACAAGGTGCCTGGCAACAGACCAAACTGGGGAAAAAAAGGACCCCGCCCTCAGGGTAACCTTTCCTCCCCAAGCATATTGCTAGGCATGCGGTTTAGACCCCTTTATTTTTCATATCATTGGTCATATGGTTCTGCCCCTCCCCTTACCTTTCTTCCCCTGGCACCTTGCTAGTCATGCGGCAGACACCCTTGGAGGAGGAACAAGTGGCCAAAGAGTGGCCTCATGTGACTCCCTTGCAGGCCCTTGTACGACCACTCCCTTGAGCATTGACCCCTAGGGATAATATCTAGGCCTCAGCCGTGTTTCAGTTCCAGGCCCAGAAAAGCAGCAAAACCAGACAAGCAATAACATGGCTGACATCAGCGCCACCTGCATTGACTAATGACTCCCTGCCCTGGTATCAACCAATCACTAGAGACCACGACCCTGAAAGGACACACCTGGAAAGCTGATGAATATTCTATTGGAATGTGCCCCTGAGACCTCCAGAAAAATACCCTCAAGATGGAGGATGCAGCGTGGCTCTAAGGAGCGCACATACGCCTTTCGCCACCCCCTGCCCCCAGGCTGTTCTCCTTGCCTCTCTTTCTCCTAAGTTCCAAGGGCCCTTCTTTTGCCTCTGTAACTTGTTTCCCGAAACTGTTTTTCTACAGCTCACTTCTCCTACTTCTGTTACTTTCTATATAAACTTTCTCTTATAGTTTGAGTTTAGGCTCTGAATTCTTTCTTAGCCAAAACTCGAGTACCAAGGTTGCTGAACTGAGGTCTGGTCTGATTCCACTGGTCGAACACTTGGTGCTGTTTCACCACCAGGACAATCATAAAATTATTCAGGATCTGACCATAAAATTATTCAGGTTCAACCTTTCTTTACCAAAATACGGTTCATAATATCAATAGTGATTTCAACATTTTTCGTTAAAAGGATAACAAAAGTAATTTTTTTTAAACTTATTTCTACCCTGGGTGGTGTGGCTCAGTGGACTGAGTGCCGGCCTGCAAACCAAAAGGACGCTGGTTCGATTCCCAGTCAGGGCACACACCTGGCTTACAAGCCAGGTCCCCAGTTGGGGGCATATGAGTGGCAACTGATCAATGTGTCTC
Organism: Mormoops blainvillei; assembly: GCA_004026545.1. NCBI lineage: Eukaryota > Metazoa > Chordata > Mammalia > Chiroptera > Mormoopidae > Mormoops > Mormoops blainvillei. The sequence goes on along the minus strand of PVJD01001787.1, from coordinate 95,957 downwards.
TCACATGTTGATGTTTCTCTCCCTCTCTTTCTCCCTCCCTTCCCCTCTCTCTAAAAGTTATAATCTAAAAAAAAAAAAAAAAACTTATTTCTGATTTTTAAATAAAGAAAGCTGACCAAATTTTACAGCAGACTTGAGACTATTACAAGTGACTCAATTCTCCTAAGACTTGGAGACTATTAAGGGTCCTTTAAGATCAGGGACCTTATCTTATTTATCTCTGTGACCTCAGTGGCTACTGTTGTACTGGGAACACAGGCACTCCTTTTTAAATAGGTATTGATATGAATAGCTGAACTTAATCTAGTTATATATTAACATTTTCCAAAAAAATTTTTTGACTTACGATGATTCCAATGCTTAGTAGAAGAAATGACTTCTAATAAACCTTAAAAAGGGTTAGTGATGTTCTTCAGAAAGTTAAACACAGAATTACCATATGATCCAGCAAGTCCATTCCAAAAGAATTGAAAGCAAAGACTCAAACAGATACTTGTATATAGCAGTATTATTCACAATGGCCAAAAGGCAGAAACAACCCAAGTGTCCATTGACAGATGAATGGATAATCAAGATGTGGTATACACATACAATGGGATCTTATTCAGCCATAAAATGAAATGAAATTTTGATATATGCTACAATACGGGTGAACACTGAAAATACTGTAAGTGAAATAAGCCAGACACAAAATAACAAATATTATATGATTTAACTATATGTGGTACCTAGAATAATCAAATTTATAAAGAAAATAGAATAGAGGTTACCAAGGGCTAGAGGGAGGGAGGAATGGAGAGTTAATGCTTAGTGGCTATAGTTTCTGTTTGAGATGATGAGAAAGTTCTAGAAATGGATAGCGATGACGGTTGTACAACATTATGAATGTACTTAATGCTGTGGAATTTTATACTTAAAACTTGTTAAAATGATAAATTTTATATTATGTATATCATGATAAAAAGATAATGACTATTAAATATTAATATAATATTTATAAAGCGCTTTGTAATAATGTACTCTACAAAGTGAAGGCTCTAAGACATACATGTTGTATAAATTAATATCTTACCTATTGAAATAAACCTCCAACAGAAAGAAAGGTAATCTGTTAATAAGAAAACAGATAAAACAGCCGAAATACTTAAAATGAATTTCAAAGATAATTTTCTCATCAGAAGCCTTACCATTTTACAAACTAGTTTGAAGTTAGTGTACATTTTGTTCTTACTTAGAACTAAAAAAAATGAATAAAAATATGTTGTCATAACAGAATTTGAAATAGCTCTAGAATGACAGCTGCTCTTTATGCTACTCTCATAATTATATATTTTTAAGTCACTAGCATGATCCTGGAACAAGTACTTTAGCAAGTTAATATATTGTTTGAATGTAAAATATGAAAGAATATGGTGAAAACAAGCAAGTTAGAACACTAAGTCCTCCAAAGAGTTAAAACCAGCTGTAACCTTTGAGCGGTCATGCTCTAGAACTGTTTCTTCATAAATTTGATTCATTTATAGAGTGTTTTTGATGATAGGCAATTCTTTGTTGAAAGTTAAGTGCTCTTTTATATGAATAAATAAAGAAGGCATTGGTTTGAACTAATGTATTATTTTGACAAATGTTTATTGGAAACCCAATTATGGGTTCATAAATCAGGGTTCTTTGTGGTCCATCAGGTGAGCTCACCAATGCCACCAGATGTCATGGTACATATTGATAGGGTAATTAAAACAACTCCATGGAATGCTGTCCCTCTCCTTTACAATGACAGTAGACAAAACATAGAAAGAAATGGCTTATTAACTTTAACTGAATGAAAATGCTTTTGCAAGATGTCATGACCATTCCTTCAAGAAAAAGAAATTGTTTTCTATTTACATTGAATTAAAATGACAAGGTCAAGAATGATGCATAATATGTCAGACAGATGATTTTCAAACATTCCTCACAATAAAAAGTTGGGGGGAGGAACTCATCTTCATGTATTCCGTGACTGAACTATGTCTTTAGAATTATTCCTTTTCTTTTTTTCCTTCTTTTTTTTCCCTTCCTTGTCCTCCACTCCGATTTTAAAGTAGATGTTATTTCCTGAAGAAGCAAATTCTATTAAAAATACCTAGTGTACCTAGGCCAATGTACATTCAGCTGCATATTGCATGGATTGGGCTGTATGAAAAATTCCATCATAAAAGATTACATTCTTCATTACCAAAAAGAAAACAGTTGGCGAGATATTTCTTAAACTTAAAATGGAAACACTTTTTACTCTTAAGACTCTTGGAAGTCACTATATAACCCAAATGTACTGACTATAAAAAGGGAGGGGAATGAGGTATTAAAAGAAAGCATGTATTTGCATATTATAGCCAAAAGTGGAAATTTTCTAGAAACAGAGGCATGGACACATGGAACAGACTGACAGCCATCGTGGGGTGGGGGGGACTGGATGAAAGAAGGTGAAGGGATTACTGGTAGCCAAAGAACATATATGCATAACCCATGGACACAGATAACAGTGTGGTGATGGTCAGAGGGAAGGAGCTGGGACTGGGAGGAGGGGAAAAAGGCTGGTGGGGGGATGGGGACATCTACAATAGTGTCAACAATAAAAATAAAGAAAAAAAGTGAGAAATATTCTTGACATTTGATTGTTTAAACCACAGTGAAAAGTGTAAAAATATCAGATCTGGGTGATTAGCATGATATATACAATAAAATCTAAGAATTCTGCCTCATCGATATTGCCAAATTCGTTATAATTATCTCTATTTTCAATCTTTCCTTGTTATAAGTCCTTAACTGACTGACTCAGTTTCATGCCTATGTAGGCAAAGTATCTCTTCCTTTATAGAGAGAATGGTATGTTTCATTTAAGATATTTGAGTATATTCTTTGGGAAATAGAAATTTTATGCTTTCTTGTACAATATAGCTAAAAGGGACTTCTGCCCTTTCTGTTTATACATCAACACATCACTATTTAGCAGTGGAAACTGAAGGATCTCTTGATTTTCACAGATTGCTGGACAGACCTCTGCATAATTCATCCCAAAACAATTGCAAATAACACAGACCAGCACATCAGAGATTTGCCTCCAGACCAGCCAGGCACCATGTGAAGTGCCAGTAGGGTAAGGCCACACATGCAGAGCTCTGCTATTACTCTAAAACTGCACTGCCCAAGCCTGCTGGCTTAGCTTTTGGTGATAATATAAACAAAGGAGTAAGTGACAACTTAAAATGCTAGCTGTTGATCTACCGTAATGTTAAACCCAAAAAATTATGTCATCAAGAATGACTTAAAAAGGACAATGTTTCAATACAGCCACTATTTGTGAAAGATGAAAAAATGTTAGCATTGTATCACAGAAAAGCATTTTGAAAGAACTGAACTAGGAACTGAGATTCCTAGTCCTTGATCTGGAATTATCTGGGCAGCCTCATTTAAAGAAGAGTTCTGTTTAAATGGGTACCTGAAGGGCCCTGAATTCCCATAATGAGTCAAGAGACTCTCTAATTGGGTTGAATTGTATAAATCATCAGAACATCAGCTTAGTGGACAGTTGTCAAGACAAAAGATGTTATGAATAGCGGCATGAGCGTAGAAAGAGCTCCAAGTACTCACTCCCTAGTGAAACTGTTGAGAATTGTTAAAAAGCAAGCAGTTAAAGCCTTTGGAAATGGTCCTAAGTATAAATAGCAAATGAAGAAACATTTATTCAAGAAAATCTAAGAAATTTTCCATAACATGAAAGTCTGTGGTATTTGAATCAAGACCACTCTCCCTACCCCACACCCAGCAGAGTGAGGCAGACGCTCCACTGGAGATTGTGACAGCCAGGAACACAGGGATCCCTACTCTCCAGTTCCTAGAAGGACGGTTTTCTTCCTTAGAGTCAGCAGGACTTCAGTGTTTCTCATCTAACACCTGCTGCCTGTTTCTGGGGATAAGACCCAGGAAAGTGCAGTCAAGAGGTGTGAGTTCCCTTCTCTTCCCCAGCTCCTATGGTGGTACTGAGGTTCCCACTGTGGGGTGTCACCGAGAGAGAAGCTTCCCATTGTCCCCAACCCCAGCTCCAGAGCCCTGGCTCAGAGATTTTTGCCCATAGAAGATATCATAAAACAGATAGCTCCTAACCTCTTCCTAAAAAAACTGACTTCATTTGCAAAAGACCTTGGAAAATTATAACCTAAGAGCACTCTCAAGAACAGAGGAGGCTGAGGCCAAAAGCAATTGGGGGAGATTTGTGTATCTAACAAAGAAAAAACCTAGTCTGTAGGCAGGCTAGTTTGCAGGAAAGAACTGGGAATAAGTTAACTGGAAGGAACCTTCCTGAGGTCAGAACAAATATCAAACACTGATCTCAGAAAGTTTGGATTCATGTGTAGAAGAATGTATGTTCTGGGGCATTTTTATTAAAAAAAAAAACTAACTAGCCAGAAATTAGTGACATTTTAACTCCTGAATGGGGTCAGGAAAAGAGTGGAGGAGAGCCCTAACAGTGCTGCTATTATCCCAAAGTGACTGTGAGGACACCTAAAGCGGTGCCTCCCTAAGGAGCCACCTCAGAGGCTTAACAATGGGGGCATGGGGCTGAGGGGCTGGGAGAATAGACACTCCTCTAAAATAATTCAGCCAATCACTAAACAAATAAGCAAACAATGATAACAAGCTCCAGAATGAGGTGACTAATGTCCAGAGTTGCTATAATAAATTATCTAAAATGTCCAGTTACCAACAAATATTATACATTAGACAAAGAAACAGGGAACCATTACCCATACTTCAGGAAAAAATATAATCAGGCAACATAAATTTCCAGTGAGAGTAAGCAGATGCCTGATTTAACAAAAAAAATTTCAAAGTAGCCATTATAAATACGTTCACAGAACTAAAAAAATAAAAACTATGTTTAAGGAAGGTAGGTACATTGACAATGTTGTACAAATATAAAATATAAGTAAAGAGAAAGAAATTATTAAAAAGCAAATGGATACTCTGGAGCTCAAAGTACAAAAACCAAAATATTTTAAACATTGCTAGAGGGATCAATAGTAGATTCAAACTGGCGGAAGAAAGAATTGGTGAACTTGAAGACAGATTGATAGAGATTATGTAAGCTTTGGGGGCCATTATTATGTAACGTAAGGGTTACTTGAACACAGCACTGTGATGCCACAACAGTTGATTTCATAACCAAGACAGCTACTAAGTGACCAAAAGGCAGGTGGCATATGTACATGGCATGGTTATGTTGACCAAAGGAATGACACATCCCTGGCCAGACAGAGTAGGGGAGATGGTGTTAGATTTAATTATGCTACTCAGAGTGGTGTGCAATTTAAAACATGAATTGTTTAGTTCTGCAGTTTCCTATTTAATATTTCTGGACTGTAATTGACAGCAAATAATTAAAACCACAGAAAGCAAAACCATAGATAAAGGGGGGACTAATGTAATGTAATGCATCATACCAACAGAACAAAAACAAAAGTTACATAATCCTCTCAAAAGAATTTAAGAATGTCATCACCCTTTATGATAAAAACATTAAACAAACTAGGTATAGAAGGGAACTTCTTCAACATGATAAAGGGTATCTATGAAAAACCATAGCTAACATCATAGTAACAGTAAAAGACTAAAAGCTTTCCCCCTAAGATGAAATACAAGACAAGAATATCTATTCTCACCACTTCCATTCACTACTGTAATGAAAGTTCTAGCCAAAGGAATTAAGCATGAAGGAGAAATAAAAAGCATCAAGACTGGAAGTGAGGGAGCAAAATTATCTCTATTCACAGATGACATGCATAAAAAATCCTAAAGTGTCACTAAAAAGCTATTAAAACTTAATAAATGAGTTTAACAAGGTTGCACAATACAAGAGCAGTATGCAAAAATCAGTTCTATCTCTACAGATGACAATGAACAATCTTAAAATGAAATCAAGAAAACAATTTCATTAACAATAGTATCAAAAAGAATAATGCATTAAAGCTAAGAAAAAAATTAACAAAAGAAATGCAAAATGTATACTCTGAAAACTACAAAACACTGTTGAAATAAATTAAAGATCTAAATAATTGAGAAAAAATCCCATACCCATAAACTAGAAGACTTAACATTATTAAAATGGCAATACTCCACAAACTAACCTGCAGACTCAACACAATCCCTATCAGAATCTGTTTCTTTATTGTAGAAATTGACAAGCTGATTCTAAAATTTATATAGAATTGCAAAGTACCCAGAAAAGCCAAACATTCCTGAAAAATTAGAATAAACTAGAAGCACTAACACCTTACAATTTCAAAACTTAACTACAAAGCAACAGTAATAACAGTGTGGCATTGGCACAAGGATAGACATATAGACCAGTAGAACAGAATTAAGAGTTCAGAAATATCCCATACATCTGCAGTCAACTAATTTTCAACAACAGTGGCAAGACCAGTCAGTGGGGAAAGAATAATCTTTTCAACAAATGGTGCTGGGACAACTTGATAGCCAGATGCAAAAGAAGTAGGATTCTTCACACCATACACAAAAATTAACTCAAAATGGATCAAACACCTAGATATAAGAAAAAAATGATAAATTTTTTAGGAGAAAACATAGGGGCAAATATGCATGACCTGATATTGGGCAAAGTTTTCTTGGAGATGAAGCCAAAAATATGAGTAGCAAAAGAAAAAAATAATAAACTGTACTTCACCAAAATTTAAAAGCTTATGCTTCAAAGAACACCATCAAGTGAAATAAAACATGGAATGGGAGTAAATATTTTCAAATCCTATATTTGATAAGAGACTTGAATCTAGAATATACAAATAACGTTTATAAGTCAGTAATAAAAAAACAAACAAGCCCAATTAAGAAATGAGCAGAGGATCTGAATAGACATTTCCCCAAAGAACATATTCAGATGGTCAAAAGTGAGTATATGAAATGATGCCTAAATATAAGTCAAAACCACAATAGGATACCATTTCTTACCCACTAGGGTGACTAGAATCCAAAAGTCAGACAACAACAGCGGTGGTGAAGATATGGAGCTATTGGAACCCTCATGTACTACTGATAGGAATGTAAAATGGTGTGGCTGCTTTGGAAAACAGCCTGGCAGTTCTTCAAATGATTAAACACAGAGTTACCATATGGCCCAGCAATTCCACTCCTAGGTATTTATTTACCCAAGAGAAATGAAAACATATGTCTACACAGAAACTTGTACCAAATGTTTATAGCAGCATTATTCATAATAGCCAATAAGTGGAAACAACCCAAATGTCTATTAACAGACAGCCAGTGGTCTATTCATACAATGGAATATTATTCTGCATAAAAAGAAATGAGGGCTAAGACATGCTACAACTTAAATGAACCTTAAAAACATTATCTTAAGTAAAAGAAGCCAGTCACAAAAGATGACATCCTATATAATTCTATTCATATGAAAGTCCAAATAGGGAAATCTAGAGAGACATAAAGTATATATTAGTATATTGTTTAGGGCTGGGAGTGGTAGAAGGGAAGATGAGGGGTTGTGGTAGTGTTCTCCAGAGAAACAGAACCAATAAAATGTGTACATAAATAGAAAAAGATTTAAGGAATTGATATGCAATTACGGAGGCTGGTAAGTATAAAATCTGCAGGGTGGGTTGACAGCCTGAAGACCCATGATAAGCTGATTTTGTAGTTCAAGTCCAAAGGCTAGAATTCCCTCTTGCTCAGGAGAGATGTCTTTTGTTCTATTCAGGTCTTTAGCTGATTGGCTGAGACCCACCCATATTATGGAGGACATCTGTTTTACTCAAAGTTCACCTTTCTAAATGTTAATCTCACCCAGAAACACCTTCATAAAAACACTCAGACAATATTTGACACCCATATCTGGCACTGTGGTCCAGCCAAGTTGACACACAAATTAACTATCTTAGAAGTGATAGATAAAGGTACAAGGTTTTGTTTTTTTTTAAGGTGATAAAAATGTTCTAAAATTGACTGTGATGGTTGAACATGTCTGTGAATACATTAAAAAAATTGAAATGTACACATTAAATAGGTGAGTTATATATAAATTATATCTCAATAAATCTGTGTTTTTTTTTAAAGAACAGACTACCACAGTAATCTTCACATCCTTGGAGAACGCAAAAAAGTTACTATAACCACAATTTTTCTAAAGCTCTTTCATCCATAGACACCAGGAAAACACAAGTCACTCTCTGGAGTGGTGATCAGTCAATTAAGCAACAGGTATTTACAAAGCCTTATCACAGCACAGCGCTGAACACACAGACAGCATTGATGGATTGATTCATTGGCCCAAAATGAATCAGGTGATTTTCCTAGTGCTCTATGGAATAAAATATACTCTATTCACTTTCCAGGGGTTCAGAAAAAGAACAGTACCGGGTTGCTATTGGAAATCCCTGGAGACTCTATGCAAAGTCTTCTGAGGAACAAAGAAATACAATCCCTAATTTATGTAAGCTTATAGTCTAGTTAGCAAGACATACTGCTGGACACAAAACAAAAACAGTAAGTAAAACCGTTCTTTAATGTTAGAGCAACCATAGCTAAGGGGTTCTGTGGTCCGGAAAAAAAATAGGAGAAATTATACTTACCAATAAATGTTTAATGAAATTCATATAAGCGCATGTACAAACACACACATATTCATGCATACTTCCAAAGGTCAAAAAATTGTTTGCAATTGATGCCTTAATCCTGATCTCAGTACTAACTAGTTGTATTTAGTACTCTCTGTGGATTATATTTTCTACACATCAGGAAGAATACATACCACACAAGATTCAAATGAAAAACTAGGATGTTGTATGCAAAAGGATTAAACTTTGTCAGGTAACTCCAAATTTTTATATGAGTATTGCTATTTTATACATTTGAAAGCAATTTTGCAAAAAAATGACATCAAAACCAAGTTCAAAATACACTGCATACTGCAAAAGAATGTAAAAACGAAAGAAATGTTCAGGGATAGTTAAAATCTATAAAACACTGTCACATAAAATATCTTACTGATTTTTCACAATAGCCCTGGGACGTAGTTGTTATTATGTAATTCTTCCTCCACAGATATGGAAACAGAGATTTAGAGAGATTAAATGACTCATCAAGGTCATCCAGGTAATAATGTCAAGGCAATCAAATTCAGGTTTGACTGGGGTTTCAAATCAAAATTCTACAATACAGTGAAACGGAACTGCTGGTTCCAGTCAAGAACTAGGACTACTCAGAAAGGTGTTTATGCCTTTGTGCTACATAGCAAAAAGAAATTTTTAAAGAGCAATAGCAGCAAGAGTAAAAGTAGCTTTCAAGTTCGGTACCAGCTAGGCAAAAAGAAAATAGAACAACATCACTACAAACAATATATTTTGATTTTTCTCTAGTCCTTTTCTATTATCAAAGCAATATATCTAGGAGAAAGGAGTTACAAATTCCCTAAACTCTGTTCATCTTTAAGGTCTGTGGATTGAGGTTTAATAGCTATTACTATGTTTTTAAAGTACTTAGGTCTCACCTTCACAAAATAAAAGGTACACATCTTAAAAGAATAAATACCACTTAAACGTAGAATTTTCTCCATAACAAACTGAACCTATTATCAAAATGTAGTCTCTCTGCACTTAGAAAAATCCAGCTTTTAACTTATTGTGATCGCTAAATGGGCATCAGCCAGAGCTAGAGTTCATTATACATGTCTGACCCCCACAATCATAAGGACAAGCTTTGGTTTATTTCACAACTGAGAATGAACCTCAAGATATTTTACAGGAAATTAATGTTTGGCTTTGGTATTCTTGTGGCTTGTAGCAATACTGTAGTTGATAGCATAAACCTGGGAACCTATTAAGCAGCACATCCAATTTGTCTATGGTTCCATTGCCCTCTAGTGGCTATTTTGAAACTAGTTATTAATAGTTAATAGCCTTCAAAAATAAGCAGTGGTTCCAAAGCAGGATGGAAAGACCAGCAGCATCAGCAATATCCAGGAACTTAGGAATTTCAGCCCCACCTAAGATCTACTGAAAAGAAACTGTGGATGGAAATCCAATAGATCCTCCTGATAATTTTGATGCACACTAACAATTTGAGAACCGCTAGAGTAAGGGAAGCCTTGTACTTGTTTTTCAAGTAGATATGAAAGTATACGGGTGTATGTGAGCCTTAACTTTATGTGTCAGTTTGACTGGGCTCACAGATGCCCACATGGCTGGTAAACATTTCTGGGTGTCTGTGAGGGTGTTTTTTTTTCCTCAGATTAGCATCTGAGTTAGTAAACTGAGTAAAGCAAATGACCTCCCAGGTGTTGGGTGATAGCATCCAATCTGTTGAGAGCTTACTTAAATAGAACAAAAAAGCAGAGGAAGGGCAAAATCACCCTGTCTGCTTGAGCTAAGACATCCGTCTTCCCCTGCCTCAGACATGGGTGCTTCTGGTTCTCAAGCTTTCAGATTCAGAGCAGGACACACCATTAGCCCCACGATTCCCAGGCCTTCAGACTTGAACTGAATTACACCACGGGTTTGCATAGTTCTCCCATTGCAGAGAGAAGATCATGGGACTCCATAATCACCTAAGCCAATTCCTATAATAAATACCCTCTTATGTATCTCTCTACATATATATCTCATTCGTTCTGTTTCCCTGGAGAATGCTGACTACTACAGTACATATGGGTCTTCTTTCTGAGAGTATTGCTCATAATTATTCCCATGTTTTTCTTAAATTTCAAAAGGCCTTTGGTATGTGCAGAATAATCTAGAAAAGGCATACAATTAGTTGGGGAGATTTAAAAGTACTATATATCCATGACTGAATGATACAGAAAAAAATAAAATGAATAAAAGTAAATTCATTAGATTTTTTACAAATTTTTTTTAAAAATTTTTATTGTATTTTTCCATTATCATTTGGCCTCCTTATACCCGCCTACCCCCACAATCACCATACTGTTGTCCATGTCCATGAACCCTTTTTCCTTTTTGCTTGATCCCTCCACCCCTAACACACCTCCAGCATAGCTGTCATCCTGCTCTCTGAGTCTGTTTCTACTTTTCTTATTAGTTCATTTTATTCATTAGATTCCACATATGAGTGAAATCATATGGTATTTATCTTTCTCTGACTGGCTTATTCCACTTAGCATAATGTTCTCCAGGTCCATCCATGCTGTTGCAAAGGGTAAAATGTTCTTTTTTATGACCAAGTAGTATTCCATGTCTAAACAACCCATAGTTGTTTTATCTGCTCATCTGCTGATGGATACTTGAGCTGCTTCCATATCTTGACAATTGTGAACAACACTGCAATGAACATAGGGGTGCTTATGTTCTTTCAAATTAGTGTTTTGGGTTCCTTCTGATATATTCGCACACATGGGATCACTGGGTCAAAAGGCAGATCCATTTTTAATTGTTTGAGGTATCTCCATACTGCTTTCCATAGTGGTTGCACCAATCTACATTCCACCAGAAGTGTAAAAGGGTTCCCCTTTCTCCACAACCTTGCCAGCACTTGTTTATTGATTTATTGACAATAGCTGTTCTTACAGGTGTGAGGTGATGTCTCATTGTGGTTTGAACTTTCATTTCTCTGATTAGTGATATTGAGCATCTTTTCATGTCTATTGGCCATCTGTATGTCCTCTTTGGAGAAGTATCTATTCAGATCCTGTGTCCATTTATTAATGGGATTTTTTTTTTGGAGTTGAGTTTTTTAAGTTCTTTATAAATTCTGGATATTAACCACTTATGTGATATATCACATAATGGACAATATCAGCAAATATGTTCTCCCATTCTGTGGGTTGTCTTTATTTTGTTCATTGTTTCCTTTGCTCTGCAAAAACATTTTAGTTTGATGTAGTCCCATTTGTTTACCTTTTTCTTTTGTTTCCCTTGCCTGAGGAGATATATCAGACAAAATATTGCTAGGAATGTCCACTTCCAGCCAAGATGGAGGTGTAGTTAGATACACTTCGTCTCCTCACACAGCCAAAAGAAGGACAACAACAAATTTAAAAACAAAAAATAACCAAAACTGCAAGAAAATCAAACTGTATGGAAGTCCAACAACCAAAGAGTTAAAGAAGAAACATTCATCCAGACAAACAGGAGGGGCAGAGACAGAAGCTGTGGCAGAGAGTTCGCACAGCAAGGCTGCAGCTGGTGGACAGGGTGGTCCCACGTTTGCGTGGGGATCAACAGGGAGAAACAACTGGGGAGAGGGCCTGTGCAACCCAGTGTTCTGGCTCCAGGAAAAGAAAGCCTCGAAACCTCTACCGGTAAAAACCTGTGGGAGTTGTGGCAGTGGGAGAAACAGCAAGTCTCACAAGAGAGCTCGTTTGAGAGGCCCACAGGGTCCTAAAACGTACACAAACCCATCCACCTGGAAATCAGCACCAGAAGATCCCAATTTGCTTGTGGGTATTGGGGGAAGTGACTGAAAGCCGGCCAAGACCCAAGCAAGTGGCATTGTTCCTCTCTGACCCCTCCTCCCACAGACAGCACCACAAGGCAGTGACATGGGTTGCCCTGCCCTGACGAATACCTAAGGCTCTGCCCCTCACAGCGTAATAGGCCCACCAAGACAAAAATAAAAAACATGGCCCAAACAAAAGAACAGATCAAACCTCCAAAAATAGAACTAAGTGATGAAGAGATAGCCAACCTAAGAGATGCAGAATTCAAAACACTGGTACTCTGGATGCTCACAGAAATGGTGGAGTATGGTAACAAAAGGGAGAACAAAGGGAAGGCTATGAAAAGTGAAATAAAGAAAAATATACAAGGAATGGAAACCAGGGCTCAAATCGATGAGCAGATTTGGAGCAGAAAGAAGAAATAAACATTCCATCAGAACAGAATGAGGAAACAAGAATTCAAAAAAATGAGGAGAGGCTCAGGAACCTCTGGGATAACCTTATATGCTCCAACATCTGTATCATAGGGGTGCCAGAAAAAGAGGAAGAGCAAGACATTGAAAACTTATTTGAAAAAATAATGGAGAACTTCCCCAATCTGGAAAAGCAAATAGACTTCCAGGTAGTCCGGGACACTCAGAGAGTCCCAAAGAAGTTGGACCACAGAAGCACACACCAAGGCACATTATCATTACATTACCCAAGGTAAAAGATGAGAGAATCTTAAAAGCAGCAAGAGAAAAGGAGACAGTTACCTATAAAGGAGTCCCCATAAGACTATCAGCTGATTTCTCAAAAGAAACCTTCCAGGCAAGAAGGAGCTAGAAAGAAGTATTTAGAGTCATAAGAGGCAAGGACCTACATCCAAGAATACTCTATCTGGCTAAACTATCGTTAAGAATGGAAGGGCAGATAAAGTGCTTCCCACATAAAATAAAGTTAAAGGACTTCATCGTTAGCAAGCCTTTATTAAATGAAATATTGAAGGGACTAATCTAAGAAAAATAAGATGATCAAAAATATGAACAGTAAAACGACAACTAACACAACTATCAACAACTGAACCTAAAAAAACAAAAACAAACTAAGCAAACTGCTAGAACAGGACAAGAATCACAGAAATGGAGATCACATGGAGAGTTATCAGCAAGGAGTGGGGAGGACGGAGAATGAGGGGAAAGGTACAGGGAATAAGACACATAAATGGTAGGTACAAAATAGACAGAGGAGTTAAGAATAGCATAGAAAAGGGAGAAGCCAAAAAAGTTATATGTACGACCCACGGACATGAACTAAATGGGGAAATGCTGGTGGGGCGGGTGCAGGGAGGAGGGGAATAAAGGGGAGAAAAAAATGGGACAACTGTAATAGCATAATCAATAAAATATTTTTAAAGGGCCAAAAAACCCAGACCATATATATATAGATATATATATATTGCTGGGAGCAATGTCCAAAATTTTACTGCCTATGTTTTCTTCTAGGATTTTTATGATTACAGGCCTAATATTTAACTCTTTAATCCATTTTGAATTTATTCTTGTGTGTGGTATAAGAAAGTGGTATAGTTTCATTTTTTTGCACATATCTGTCCAATTGTCCCAACACCATTTATTGAATAAGCTGTCTTTGGCCCATTGTATGTGCTTGCTTTATCTGTTGAATTAATTGACTATAAAGTTGTGAGTTTATTTCTGGGCTCTCTATTCTATTTCATTGATCTATGTATCTGTTTTTATGCCAGTACCATGCTGTTTTGATTTCTATGGCCTTTTAATATAGTCTGATATTAGGTACCATTGATTCCTCCAACTTTGTTCTTCTTTCTCAGGATCACTGTTGCTATGCAGGGCCTTTTGTGGTTCCATATAAATTTTTGAAATATTCGTTCTAGTTCTGTGAAATATGTCATTGGAATCTTGATAGGAATTGCACTGAATCTATAGATTGCTTTGGGTTGGTAGCATGGACATTTTAATGATGTTAATTCTTCCTATCCATGAACACTGTATGTTCGTCTACTTATTTGTATTCTCTTAAATTTCTTTCTTCAGTGTCTTATAATTTTCCAAGTACAGGTCTTTTACATGCTTGGTTAGAATTATTCCTAGGCATTTTATTCTATTGAAGCAACTGTGAATGGGATTATCTTCTTAATTTCCCTGTTAGTTCATTATTGGCATAGATATAGATCTAGAGATCTATATCTATAGATATATATCGATGAATGACATAGAAAAAATAAGGTGAATAAAAGTAAATTCATTAGATATTAAATATTCATTTTAAGAGCTTGCTAACTAGCTGAACATCTGACCAGAATCTACCCATTAGTTTCTTGGCTATAAATCAATGGAAAAAGGTTTGTTGAATGGAATGACTATTCAATCCAGATTTGTGTGGGGCATTTAATATTCAAGCTCATTGGTAGATGTACATAGTTTTATAACCATTTTTTCCATTACACAAATTGCTACTTCCTGTGTTCATTGTAGCATTATTCACAATAGCCAGGAGGTGGAAGCAACTCACTGATGGATAGAGAAAATGTGGCATATACGTACAAATAGAATATTATTCAGCCTTAAAAAAGATAACCTTGTCACATGCCACAATATAGATGAATCTTGACAGCATTATGCTACATGAAATAAGCCAGTCACAGAATGACAAATTCTGTATGATTCCACTTACATATGGTATCTAAAGTAGTCAAATTCCTGAGATTATACCCTAAGAATCCTGAAACACCAATTCAGAAGAACCTATGCACCCCAGTGTTCATAGCAGCACAATTTACAATAGCCAAGAATTGGAAGCAACCTAAGTACCCAGCAGTAAGTGAGTGGATCAAAAAACTATGGTACATTTACACAATGAAATGCTATGCAGCAGAAAGAAATAAAGAAAGAACTACTACCCTTCATGACAGCATGGGTGGAAGTGGAGAGCATCATGCTAAGTGAAATAAGCCAGGCAGTGAAAGACAGGTACCATATGATCTCACTTATAAGTGGAACCTAATCAACACAATAAACAAGCAAGCAAAACATAACCAGCAACATTGAAATAAAAAACAAACTGACAGTAACCAGAGAGGAGGAGGGAAGGAGATAACAGGGCAAAAGGAGGGGAAGGGTCAACAAGGAAAATGCATAAAGAACCCATGGACAAAGCCAAATGGGGAAAGGACTGAGGGTGGGAGGTGGGGAGGGATGGGAACGGGGAAAGTGGTGATGGGAAAATGTTGACCAGAAAAAAATTGGCAGGGGAGGCTAAGAATAGTATAGGAAATTGAGAAGCCAAAGAACTGATATGTACAACCCATAAACATGAACTAAGAGGTGTGGGGATGATGGGATGGGATGCAGGGTGGAGGGGATAAAAGAGAGGAAAAATATGGGACAACTGTAATAGCATAATCAATAAAAATATACAAAAAATAAAGTAGTCAAATTCTTAGAAGCAAAAAATAGAGCTCTGATTGCCAGGAGCTGAAGAGAGAGAGGGAAATGGAAAGCTGTCGTTCATTGGGAACAGAGTCTCAGTTCTGTAAGATGTAAAAGTTACAAAGATGCTCAACAAGGTGAATATAGTTAATAATGCTGAATTATACACTAAAAAATGGTTAAAAATGATAAATTTTATGTTTTGGTTTTTTCCTCTTCCCCTCCTTTCCCATTTCCTCAACTCAATCTGTTCCCAACTCAATATATGCACTGAATCAAGGAAAATATAGGAGAGAAGAATGAGTGTTCTGCTCACTTCTTCCCTTTGCAGTTCTCCACAACAGGTGCCTTAGTTTTACTTCAAAAAAATGAGTGGAAAGTTGAAAGGAAGCGCAATTCCAGCATTCTAATTATGGGAGCTAGACATTTCTTCCAATTCAGGCTCAAAATGGCTACTCTGTCAGACAACAGGAAAATATATCTAAGTTCTTGAGATCTTCAAAACCATATGAGAAATTAATTTAAATAATAAAAATATTAATAGAACTCTCACACTCATAAATAATGTGCCATAACTGATATCAAATTAAAGAAAACAAAACTAAGAAACAACACACATATACACACATTTTCTTTACTAATCAATGAACCAAAAAATAAGGAAATATGTCTCATAAGTGAATAGCTTATTCCATTAGGAAATACTTCATTCTACAATCTATTTGCACCGGTTTTCCATCAATTTCATCAGATTTCATTTCTTTACTTCCCTTTGGGTGCAAAGCCCCATAATAAACAATAAGAAAAATAATTCCAAGGAGAAGAGCAAGAGCTATAATAATACTGATAGGTATAAAATAGTCTGAATTAAAAATAGAAAGTGGGCACAGCCACAACACAATCAATATCCCTAGTGTTGCCAGTACCCTTACAACATAATAACAAGACATTGGACATTTGGTATTCTGTCCCTTAATATTAAAAAATGTAAAAATAAGAATAAATCCAACAACAATCCTATATAAGAACTCCATCCTCATGGAAACACAAAACTGAGTTTGGTTTTTAAATGCCCACAAAATACCTAAAAACCAAAGAAATAACAACAGACATAAAGCAATGTTAACATTTAAGAAAAAAAGAAGTACAACACTCAGCATCCAAGATAATAATGTAAACAACTTATAAAAGAGATATGTGACTTTGGGACAGAGCCCACTAAGGGGATTTTTATCAGGCAAGGATTTTCTTAAAGCTACTTGATAATCAACAGTCGCCCAAGAAATAGCACAGCAACAGGCCATGATGGCTGCATCTATAAAACAAACAAAAAAAATTTTTATAAGGTATACTGTTATAGCAATAATAATAGCAATATTAAATTACTATATTCCATACATGCTTTATCTGTATTTACACACACCCAGAAACACATATCAAGCACTTTACATACTCACCTCATCCAATTCTTTGAGATATATACTAATATTCTCATAGTACATATGAAGAATTAATGCTTGGAGAATATATATTACTTGACCTAAGTCATACAGTTAGCAAGTTACAGACAGTTGAGGTTTGAATCTAAATCTGCCTGAATCCAAAGTTAGTGTACTTAACCAATGCACCACACTGCTTTACAAGATTCTAAATAAACTGTACAAATTTTGGACAGATTTTTTTTTTTTTTGAGCAACTGGTATAGTGAAAACTACCTACTCTGGAAATTCTCTGAGACACTACAGTTTTAGTCCTAGCTATTCCAGTCTTTTTTGACCCTAGGCATATATCTAATTCCCTAAGACATCATCAATTGCGGGGGGTGGGGGGGCGCAGTTAAGATAAGTATGAGTTGAGTATCAACAAGCTCAATTTCCCATTTCTTTAAGATGATGGATCAAATAAATATGTTCTAAAAAACTTACAAATTTCTATAGGTTTGCCATCTTTATTCCATTTTTCCCCCAACAAATAACAGAAGGATAAGTTCATTACTACTTTAGAAAAGCATGGTCATTAATCCCACTGTCAAAACTGAGACTTTTATAAAACTGTATCCAGACTACACCTACGTTGACCAATGTGACTGTATTTTGACAAAGGGCCATGAAAAGGTAATTAATCCAGCTTTATGGATTAGAATTTTCTACCAGATATCCCTCCCTTGTGAGGGCCCTGAGTTTTGTTTTCAGTCCTTCAACACCCTGGGAAGCCATCAAAATTGAATCTGCTGTTTATAAGGGTCTGTAAAAACCTCACGGTATAAACACCTTCCGAGTCCCACTTAACCCTTCTGAGTTCCTACTTTAATGCATATTTTGGCCTGTTATATCAGATTGTATTATGCAGGCTTTGGAAAATGTTTATTTAATAGTTGTAGATATTTTCAGAGGGAGGACTGATTCAAATAATTTACCCTTTCAGTGGTAAAGCTGATTTGAATAACTTAAGTTTTTCATCTGCTTTCCATCTTCTAAACAGTTGTTGATTTTTTTAAAAAATTCTTTTTATTGTTGTTGAATTACAGTTGTCTCCATTTTCCCCCCATTGGTCTCCCCTGCCCTGCTCACTGCCCCCCACCACATTCAAGTTACTGATATTTATAATCTGCTATTCTGCTCTGCATTCTCTTTGTTCCTGTGGATTTATATTATTTTTACTCCTTTACTCTCCTTATTAGTGTGATTTCAGGAAGGAACAAAGACAAAAGAATATGTTCACTCTTCTGAAGTACTTCTACATGCAGTCTTATTCTTTTTAACATTTTGAGTTATCCTTCCTGATTGTCAAGACAATACATGGTTACTGTAGAAAATTTGGAAATTCAGAAAAGTGTAGAGAAGATTAAATAAATTTACTCATAATCTCACTACTCATAAGCAGCCATAGTTAACATTTTTCATATTTTCTTCTAGACATTGTTCTATATAATGATTTCCTTGTATCCTTAAATGTATGGTGATAGAAGCTTTTATAAACTGTTTTTTGCCTAAATTTTATTTTAGAATTACTTTCATATGTCATTAAAAGTTATTACTATTTCCACTGGATACATGATTTTTTACAGTAACAGTGTACAATAACTTATTTACGAATTCTTCTATTGTTAGACAAATAGATTATTTCTCACTTTTTGCTTTTTTTAACTAATACCTCAACTTCTTACTTCAAGGAGAAACTAAATAATGAGGGTAGAACCATAATATGAAGATAACAGTCACTGGATCCCATTGCTGATCTGGATACTATGAACTATTTGAAATCATCAGTAAATCTACCATAAGACAGGTTATAAACTGAAATGATAAACTTCTAGTTTCAGTAACTATATGACACAGAACACCTAAGTCCCAACCCACAAATTAGTTGCATCACAAAGAAAAAGAGGTCTCATACACAGTACATTCATTTCAGTGTCTTACTAACAACCAAAGTAAAAATAGTAATATTAGAAGGGGCTATAATCTAGAGGTTTATGGGAAATTAGGAACAGAAAGACTATTTGAGGGAATGAGCTGATCTCATAGGTGAGTCTAGCATAGCAGAACTCCAGGAAAGATGACAATCTGGTCCTCTAAGATGAATCCAAGTCTGCATGCAAATTTAGTCATTAATGAAAACTAAAACTATTATTTGGCAAAAAAAAAAAAGTTTTTTAACATCTCAAATTAAACACCTATATAAAGTTTTTTAATGGAAATATCAAACTGTCCTTTCGAATTGAATATCTTACCCTAATAAGGAGATATGCTATAATAAAGCAACATATTGGCCAACTTTCATGAGCTGTAGCATTTGCACTTTCATCGAATGTTTCCAAATCTGGAAATTTACCCTATGGATATACTTCAACCATGCAAATGACTCATCACGCCTAAGATTATTCATTGCAGCATTTCTGCAACAGTAAAATATTAGAAACAACCTAAATTAACATTAAAAGGGGGTTGCTAAATAAATCATGGTATTCCATAACGTAATATTATGCAAGTAATAAAAATGAATGAGAGAGCTCCCTCTTTGCTGCTATAGATAGATCTCCAAGATATACCGTTAAATGCAAAAAACAAAGACAGTTTTTATTTTATGTTAGTATTTCTGTAAAAGAGTGGGGAGGAAGAGAGAGGGAGAGAATGAGAGGGAAACAGAGGGAGAGACAGAGAAACAGAGAGATTTAATACAGGCTTTTAAAAAACTTTTCTGGAAGAATCATCAAAAAACTGACAATAATTTCCTTTCTGGGCAAAGGAAGGAATGGGATGAAAGGGGAGGAAGACAACATATCTTCATACACTTTTAAATATTTAAACCATGTAGTTCTTTTTTAAAAATAAGTAATTCTATAAACAAAAACAATTTAAAAATTCTAAAACCTATCAAAGAAAGTTACATAGTTAACTTAAGACCTCAGTGACATCCATCTAACAAAGGCTATTAAGAAAGACTTACACTGACTGAAATTTGCTTGGCCGTGTTCCAGAAAGATATAGAGCTGAAGTACAAGTTGCGGGCAGCCTTCCAGGTAGGTTTCAAATAGTCTAAGCATGCTCAAATCAGTCATTCCTTCTATAGCTTCTTTATGTGGATCAAGTTGTTCTTCTATGAAGCTGTCAGTTTTGGTGCTATATTTAAAAGCCACATGATAACCCTTTTTCAAGGCAAACCAATACCTGTAAAGTAAACATGAACATTTATCTTCAGTAATACACACTTTATAACATGTATGTTAATACACACAATAATTTTGAAAAAAGTAGCACATGTTTAAGAACAGATTTTTCCCACAAATTTTCTCTACTACAAATTTCTCCTCATGGTTGCTTTATTGAGATTCAGACTCCATAAAGTTTTCTTTTATCCTCACCTGAGGATACGCTTATTGATTTTAGAGGGGGAGGGAGGTAGAAAGAGAGGGAGACAAACATCAATGTGAGAGAGAAACATTGATTACTTGCCTCTTGTAGGTGCCCTGACCAGGAACCAAATCTGCAACCTAAGCATGTGCCTTGATAGGAAATCCAACCCACAACCTTTCAGTTTACTGGTTGATACTCCAACCTAGCCACACCAGCCAAGGCAGGACTCCATAAACTTTATTTCATGTTTGATGTGCCATTTGTGCAAGCACTGGTAAACATACATGATCTCATTTCATCCTCACAATAAGCATGTGAGATGAGTATCTATTATTCCCATTTTACAGGTGCAGAAACTAAGGCTGCGAACAATAAAGTGATTCACAGAGCATTACACAGAGAGTAAAGGGAAGACCTAGAGTCCAAATCAAGGTCTTATGATTCCTAATCTTAACCGTTACTTTCTGAAACACAAACTGCAATTTTCAATTCATGCAATTTATTTTATATACAAGACAGATACATGCCCTTATGACAATGTCAATGTTGAAGATGAGATTGAATCTTCTTTCAATTTAATCTAGCAAACAATTATGCAATTTCTGTATCATGTTAGTCTCCTTGACTATTACCATCCTAGAAAATAAATAAAATCTCAGACTCAAAAAAATCCTTGCTCAGGATCTTCTTCTGAAAGAATTTAAAAATAAACATAAGTTATCATCATGCAAATAAAATTATTTTTAAAAGATTGAGACACTCACTTAGAAAAAATCTGAGTCTAGCAATAAGGTAACCAGGATGCTAGCCCGAAGTTTATCAAAACTCTTAATCTACACCTCAGTTTCCTCATATAAAATAAGGGCAGGGGATATACAAGGGTGCTCAAAAGTAGGTTTAAATATCCAATTTCATTGGTCATTGGCTAAATTACCAGCCATTATTTCCTAAAAGATAAATCATAAATAAGGATATAAAATAACAATAATAAGACTAATAATACAATAATAAATAGATAATAAGACAATAAATTCTGTTTCACATACTCACACTGTAAACCTACTTTTTCCCACCTCTGTATATTCTGTTTCAACCTGCTCCTTCTATCAGTTTTTCCATTTCAGTAAATGGTACTAACACTCACTATGTTGCTCAGACCAAAATGTGGGAATAATTTCCAACTCCTTTCTTTTTCTCATATTCTATAAAAATTTCTCAGCAGATTCTTTGGTTCAAATATACCCAAATCTAAACATTTATCATTTCCACTGACATCAACCTAGTTTAGGCAGCCAACATCTCTGGCCTGAATTACTTCAATAGCCTCATAATTGGTCTCTCCGATTCTACTCTTGATTCCTACATATTCTTCTCTCTACGCAGCATCTAAACTGAACCTATTAAACGTAACTCAGATGTCACTCCTCTGTTCAAAATGTTCCAGTGATTTCCATCACTTAGAATAAAACCCAAAGTCCTTACAAGATATTATAAGGTCCTCCATGATCTGCCTCCTGCACCCACTACCACCACTACCTTTCTATCCAATTCCTCCCACACTTCCATGTACCCTTCTTGCTGTTTCTGCCAACATAAAGGTTTTTGTCTTTGCACTACTCCCTCTCAACCCCAGGCATTTTACAATATACTCTTGAACTTAATACTCTCTCAATAATTGAAAGAAAAAGTAGGCCTTCCCCGACAAAAATATCAGTAAGAATATATAAGATTTTAATAACACTGCCAGCCAAATTGTCCTAATTTACATTTGTAGAACAGTATCCTCATCGGTGGCAGATTACAAATTCTTTTCAAATACACAAAGAATATTCACCAAGTTAGACTATATGCTGGTCATAAAATAAGGCTCAAATTTAAGAAGACTAATCATATGAAGTGTTCTCTGACCAAAACAAAATTAAATGAGAAATCAACAAGATATCTAGGAAAATCCCCTAGTATTTAGAGATTGAGGAAAAAGGCCCAGATCCTAAAGTTTCATAAATATTGCACCCTAGGATATTTGAATGTTACAAGGTGACCTTTCTCTAAGGAGTTTTAAATAGAAAAATATGTAAGAAAGAGGGTTTAACTATTTAATTCCCATTTAAGAAACTCTATAAAGAAAGGCCTAGAGGTCTGTGGAGACTCACCTCCCATTGTACTCTTTTATGTACCTTGAACTTCTTTTAACCATGTAAGTTAAAAGAGGAAAAAATAACTTCCATATTTTAAATATGTAATTCAAATGCCTATAATATATCAATCAAAGGAAAAATATCCTCTGGCAACGAGACAGGTTTTATTACAAATCATGCATAAAATGGAAATGCAAAAGTATCACCTAATTTATATTCTGGAAAATGAAACATTCTATTCCAAAGACCCCTAAGCAGAAGCAGCATACTTAATAGCAACAGACACTTATACCTGATAAATAATACATGTTGATATGCTTTGTCTTTCATCTACCAAAACAAACTTAATTTACTTATTCTCTAGGGAAATGAATCTATAATTAAGCAAATCCCAAAGTTTTCCGTACTTAGTCTAAACAAACCCTTGGATAATTTGGCCCATTTTTATGAACCATTTTAATTTTGCTTACTTCTCACTATTTGTCTCAGTATTATGCCACTTTCTGAACTAAGAAAATATAAAGAAAAAGAAAAAGAGAAAAAGAGGAAAGTGTTTTTGTTTATCTACCTGGCATTTTTGCTAATAGCCAACCTAATTCAATTATTCCTTTTCTTTTTCTTTTAATTGTTTAAATAGGCAAAAAATTCACATAAGTCAAAAATCAAAAATACAAAAAGTTATTCCGTAGAAAAAAACTAATCCCACTTCTATTACCCAAGTACCCAATTTTCACCCTCCCCCATGACCACACAAAATCACTATTGCTAGTTTCATGCATACCTTTCTAGAGTCTCTATGCATATACAAGCAAACATATAAATATTTTCCTTTTATCACCTTTTTATACACAGATTATAACATATAACACCTGCTGTCTAAACCTTGTCTTTTCACTTAAGAATACATTTTGGAGCTCTTTTCATTTCAGTACATAAGTACTTTATCACTCTTTGTAATAGTTATGTAGTATTGTCATTGCATAGATATACCATAAATTCTCTCAACAGACATTCAAACTGTTCCCAGTATTTTGCTATTACAAACAATGCTACAATTAAAAAATTGTGTGCATATGTCATTTTACACATATACAAGTGTGATAAATTCCCAGAAGAGAAACCTTGGCCCTGAAGGTATATGCACCGAAATATGGTCAAACTGCTCTCTGCAGGAATTGCACCAATCCACACTCCCATCAACAAAGTATGATGGCATGTGTTTTCCCATGCCTTACCAAGAGAGTATATTACCACCTAGATTTTTGCCAGTCTGGTAAGTGAATAATAATATCTCAGTAAAGTTTCAATTGGTATTTTTATTGTAAATGAGGTTTAGCATCTTTCACAGAAATTAAGAGCCATTCACATATTCTTTCCTATGAATTACCCTTATTATTTTCTATTTTTATATTGGATACATGACCTTTATTATGACTTCAGAAGTTCTTTAAATACTAGGCGGCTAGACCTTTGTTATAAGTTGCAAATACTTTTTCTTGTTAAGGCTGTTTTTCTTTCAGTTTTGCATTTGTTTTTGTGTATATGTTAGAGGAGTTTTGCTTTTTTTATTGACATGAATTTTTAATAGTCAAATATATCATTTTTATAGCTTATGGAATTTGATTTACAGTTAGACTGTCCCCATGCTACATGATTTGTTTGAAATTTATCCAATTTACCTAGATTTATCTAGTTTACCTGATTACCTAGAAGTATAGTCCATAACATGCAATTTTAAGTTATCCCAACTCTAAAATTAATCAAAACATTTACCATTTGTTTGTTTTTTAACCTTTGCTCCTCTTATGCTTCATGTATTGGCTATTGCTACCTCTTCTATTCTGGTCAATTTCTAGTCTCTGTGTGGTCAGCCTATCTATATGGCACACAGAAAAAAAAAAGAACTCTTTTCTTGTCCTTGTGATTTGGACTGCCAGGGAAAGTACTACTCTGGAAAAAAACTTTTCCAGTTTATCCTTTCCAATTTTCTTTTGGACAGAAGAAATCAGAACCTATATTTTGTTACATCAAACACTAGGAGGATAAAAATAAAAACTGCAAAATTTTTTAATTCTCTTGGTACCCATCTCTATGTTTCTATCAATATACTTCTGAAAATTTCACCCTCATCATAGAACAGGCTAAATTCTTTTCAAGCTCATGAGCCAGGACATGGGCTAAGCCTTATCTTCCTGTGAAGGTTCAATTATAATTTACATAACTTTTTTTCAAATGGCTACCCAGTTGTCCCAACACACCTAACTACTAAGCAAAAAATCAATAAGAATGTAGAATCTATGTACAACACTGTCAATGACACTTACTAAATATCATTTCTAAATTACTACAACCAGCCAACAACTGCAGCAGAACACATGTTTCAAGTATACATGAAATCATAAAGATGTTAAATAATAAAACAAGCCTAAATAAATTTCAATATTGAAATCTTAAGAGTATGTTACCTGACCATAATGGAATTAATTAGGAATTAATATTAAAATATCTACAAAAGATCCAAATACCTGAAAAAAAATTTTAAACACAGTCTAACATTTGGGTAAAAGAGAAATCAAAAGGAATGCTAAAAAGTATTTTGAACTACTGGATAATAAAAACATAACATATCAAAATGTCCAGGATACAGTTAATGTATAGGATTGGGAGAAATTTAGAGTTTAAATGTTTTCATTAGAAAAGAAAAAAAGAGTTAATAGTAATAACATAAGTTCCATAGAAATGACCTAGAAGAAGAAAAGCAAAGAAAACGCTAATTACATAGAGGAAGGAAATAATAAAGATAAAAGCATAAATCAGTGCAATAAAAGACAAGCAATAGAGATAAACTAAAAAGTCAAAATTTGGTTCTTTGAAAAGAGAAACACAAAAACCTCAAACAAGATGCTTAATGGTAAGGAGAGGAAGTAAGAGAGGGAGAGAACAAAAAAAATGCCAATATCAGGAATGGAAAAGGTGACATCATTAAAGATTGAAACAATAATAATGCAATATTAGAAACAACTTTATACCAGTAAATGAAACATCAATGAAATGGACAAAATCCCTAACAAACACAATTTACTAACACTGACATAAGATCATTAGAAAATCTGAATAAATCTATATTTTTCAAAGAAATCAAACTTGTTTTCAAAAATGTACACACAATATTAACTATCCAATATATTTTATCAAACATATAAGGAAGAAAAAACACCAGTTTGTACAAACTCCTTCAGAAAATAAAGCAGAAATACTTGCCAACTTCTCTTAGCAGGCTAGCATAAAACTAATCTAAAACCTGTAAGAGATACTAAGAGAACGAAATAAAATAACATACCTCATGGACACAAAAATGTTTAATGAAATATTTAAAAATGGAATTCAGCAATGTATAAAAAATAATAATCAATTAAGGTCTACACCAGGAATGCAAAGTTGGTTTAACAGCATTAAATCAATCGATGAAAGAATGAATCAATGAAAAACTATATGATCATCTCAATAAGTGCAGAAATATTTGACAAAATTCAACATCCAAACAGAATAACAAAAAATTCTCAAGAATATTAAAAAAGGAGGAAATCTCTTTAATTTGCTATGCAAAACTATGAAAAACCTACAGTTAACACCAAACTTCAGGGCAAAACATTCAACATTTTACCCCTGAGATCAGAACAAATCAAAAAAGTCACTGTAATCACTGTTTAATATTTTACTGGGAGACTCAGACAAATGAAGCAAGGTTAAAAATAAAAGGAATAAACATTCTAAAGGAGAAAATCGAACTATTCCTCTTTGTAAATGACATGATGACTGACAGAAAATATGAGGAAAATAATCAAAAAACTAATATAAGTAATGAGTCGATCAGGTCTGAGAAAATGTTATCAAAAGAAATCAATTGGCCCTGGCTGGTGTGGCTCAGAGGATTGGGCACCAGCCTGTGAACCAAAGGGTCGCCAGTTTGATTCCCACTCAGTGCACATGCCTGGGTTGCGGGCCAGGTCCCCAGTAGGGGGCACGTGAGAGGCAAATACACACTGATGTTTCTCTCCATCTCTTTCTCCCTCCTCCTCTGTCTAAAAATAAAATAAATAAAATCTTAAAAAACAAATAATCAGAACTGTCAGAAAATCAAACTGTATGGAAGTCAGACAAGAGGAGTTAAAGAAGAAACATTCATCCATACCACTAGGAGGGATGGAGATGGGCAGCTGGGGTGGAGAGGATGCATGGCAAGGCTGCAGCTGGTGCACCAGGGAGGGCAAGACAGTGGCTGGTGGACAGGGGGTCCCACATTTATGTGTGGATAAACCTAGAGGAACAACTGAGGAGTGAGAGAGACTGTGCAACACAGGGTTCTGGCGTGGGAAAAGAAAGCCTCAAACCTCTACTGGTAAAAACCTGTGGGGATTTCAGTGGCAGGAGAAATTGAGAGTCTCACAGGAGAGTTTGTCTGAGAGACCCACAGGGCCCTAGAACGTACACAAACCCATCCACCTGGAAATCAGCACCAGAAGATCCCAATTTGCTTGTGGGTATTGGGGGAAGTGACTGAAAGCCGGACAAGAGCCAAGGAAGTGGCACTGTTCCTCTCTGACCCCTCCTCCCACAGACAGCACCACAAGGCAGTGACATGGGTTGCCCTGCCCTGACGAATACCTAAGGCTCTGCCCCTCACAGCATAATAGGCCCACCAGGACAAAAAAAAAAAAATGGTCCAAACAAAAGAACAGACCAAAGCTCCAAAAACAGAACTAAGCAATGAAGAGACAGACAACCTGACAGATGCAGAATTCAAAACACTGGTAATCTGGATGCTCACAGAAATGGTGGAGTATGGTCACAAAAGGGAGGACAAAGGGAAGGCTATGAAAAGTGAAATAAAGAAAAATATACAAGGAATGGAAACCGGGGCTCAAATCAATGAT
Source organism: Mormoops blainvillei (assembly GCA_004026545.1). Lineage (NCBI taxonomy): Eukaryota > Metazoa > Chordata > Mammalia > Chiroptera > Mormoopidae > Mormoops > Mormoops blainvillei. Next base: position 68,120 of record PVJD01001787.1, on the reverse strand, counting down.
TTGTAGCAGAAAGAAAAAAATAAACATTCCATCAGAACAGAATGAGGAAACAAGAATTTTTAAAAATAAGGAGATGCTTAGGAACCTCTGGGACAACTTTACATGCTTCAACACCCGAATCATAGGGGTGCCAGAAGAAGAGGAAGAGCAAGTCATTGAAAACTTATTTGAAAAAATGATGAAGGAGAACTTCCCCAATCTGGAAAAGCAAATAGACTTTCAGGAAGTCCAAGAAGCTCAAAGTGTCCCAAAGAAGTTGGACCCAAGGAAGTACACACCAAGGCACATGATCATTACATTACCCAAGATTAAAGATAAGGAGAGAATCTTAAAAACAGCAAGAGAAAAGGAGACAGTTACCTATAAAGGAGTCCCCATAAGACTATCAGCTGATTTCTCAAAAGAAACCTTACAGGCAAGAAGGGGCTAGAAAGAAGTATTCAGAGTAATGAAAGGCAAGGGCCTACATTCAATAATACTCTATCCGGCTAAGCTATCATTAAGGATGGAAGGGCAGATAAAGTGCCTCCCAGATAAAGTAAAGTTAAAGGACTTCATCATCACCAAGCCCTTATTAAATGAAATATTAAAGAGATTAATCTAAGAAGAAGATGATCAAAAATATGAACAGTAAAATGACAACTAACTCACAACTATCAACAACTGAACCTAAAAAACCAAAAACAAACTAAGCAAACTGCTAGAACAGAAACAGAATCATAGAAATGGAGATCACATGGAGGGTTATCGGTGGGGAGGGGAAGGAGGGAGAATAGGGGAAAAGGTGCACGGAATAAGAATCATAAACAGTAGGTACAAAATAGACAGGGGGGGTTAAGAATGTTACAGGAAAGGGAGAAGCCAAAGAACTTATATGTATGACCCACGGACATGAACAAAGTGGGGGACAGCAGGTGGGAGGGTGTGGTGCAGAGTGAGGGGAAGAAAAGGGAGAAAAAATGGGACAACTTAATAGCATAATCAATAAAATATATTTTTTAAAAGAACAAACTGGCTGTGACCAGAGGGGAAGGGAGGGGGATAACAGGAGAAAGAAGGGGAAGAGTCATCAAGGAACATGTTTAAAGGACCCATGAACAAGACGGCGGTGGGTCGGTTGGGGAAGGATTGAATGTAGGAAATAGGGGTGGGTAGGGCAGAGGAGAGTAGTGGGGCGGGGGGAATTGGGACAACCGTAATTGAACAACAATAAAAAAAAATTTTTTTAAAGTTGCCATTCCTTCTTAACAAGTAAAAGTTAAATGGAAAAAAATCAACGACTTCTTATATCTGACAGAGAGGTAAGGACACAGGGCAAACCATTTCCCCCAAGACTGGTGATACATACAGGTTGATACAAAGAATCATAAATTACAGGAGCAGAAAGCCTCAAGAAACCTCCTTAGGAACTAGTGCCGAATTAGAAAAACTTGAACTGTAATTAATGAATTGCTAGAAGCAAAACGTGGACAAGTCTGTTAGTTAAAAACTAGAACAAGGGTCCCACACTTTTGTGAGTTTTATGTCCTGGAGCTCTGACTCTCACAATAAAGATGGGGGGTATTTTGAAATACAGCTTTGGTGAGGATGGGACTGAGAGGTATTTGGGAAGTCTACAAACCAGGGGCAAAGGCTCACTAAAAGAACGAGACCTATCATAGGTCTGTGGTATTCCTTCCACACGTCATCACCATATTTACTAAAGGCCTATTTACCACAGTTCCTTCCACCCAGTACAGTAAGCCTCACTTTCATTAATAGGTTCTTAGAACTGAAGTGAAATGACCTATCAAAACTAATTTTCCAGTTGGCTCATTGATATAAACAAGAGTTAATTCCTACAGTATCTCATCAACATTATAACAAAATGACATTGAACATAATGACATTATTTAAGGACCTGCCATATATCATGCCCTATTTTCAACAAAATTACCAGGCATACTTCAAATCATAGTTTGAAGAGACAGAGCAAGCATCAGAACCAGATTCAGAAATGGCAAGGATGCTGGAGGTAAGGGAACTTGAATGTAAAACAACTATGATTAATATGCTAAGGACTATAATGGAAAAAATAGACAATATGCAAAAGCAAATGTTCATGTAAGCAGAGAGATGGAAATTCTAAGCAAGAATCAAAAAGAAATGCTAGGGATCAAAAACACTATAACAAATGAAGAATCATTGATGGACTTATTAGACTGCACACAGCTGCGGAAAGAATCTCTGAGCTACAATACATCTCAATGGAAACCTGCAAAACTGAAATGTAAAGAGAACAAAGACCAAAGAAAAGTAAGAGACTACCCAAGGACTGTGTGACAACTATAAAAGGTGTAACATACATGTAATGGAAAGGAATAATAGGAGGCAAAGAAAAAGGGAAAGCACAGAAGTCATATTTGAACTGATAACAACTGATAATTTCCCTAAGTTAACGTCAGACACCAAACCATATATCCAGGAAGCTCACAGAGCACAAAAAAAAAAAAATGCAAAAAAAAATACTTAGGAATATCATATTCAAACTGAAGAAAATTAAAGCTGGATTAAAAAATCTTGAAAAATGCCAGAGAGAAAAAAATCTTACCTATAGAGGAGAAAAGGTAAAAATCACATTCAACTTCTCAGAAATCATGCAAGAAAGAAGGAAATGGAGTGTAATATTGAAAATACTGAGACAAATGTAGAATTCTGCATCCTACAAAATTATGCTTCAAAAGCACAGGAGAAGGTCATCAGCAAGATGGCATAGAAAGTTCCAATGCACATTCCAATCCACTTCCAAGAAAAACAATGGATAAACAACTGCAGGGAGGTGGGTCTCAGATGGCACCACAGGAGGATTCAACCCCTCCGAGGAACACCCCAAATACCCATACACATTTAGAGCAATTCCTCCTTAGACAACCAAGGACCAACGGAACAGCTTCTAAATAACAAATGAGAGAGAGAGAGAAAGAAGCAGAAACATAGAGAAGGTTGGGGGTTCTCCAGGATCTGAGAAATCTGTGAAAGCCATTGTTTACATTTTCCCTACACCTAGACAGTGTGGACAAGAGCTCTACCCAGGTGTTCTGGCCAACCTGCAAGATCACCACAGTGCATTCCCAGCCACCCTGTCCTGAGCTCACTCCAACAAGACCAAAAGGGCACCACAGCACACATGTGCCAGAATGCCCAACCCAGACTGTGCTCCAGCCACAGACAACCTAGTTAACAGGAAGCTGCCACACACGTGTGCACACTGGGCCACCCCACCCAACATAGGGACATAAATATATAAAGCAGAATTTTTAAAACTAACAGACATAGAGAGAGAAACTGACAGTATTACAATAGGAGGGGACTTTAATAGCCAACTTACATCAATTGATAGATTACCCAGACAAAAAAATATATTAGCAAAGGCCCTAAAAGTCACACCAGACCAAATTCACTCAATAGACATTTATAGAGTATTTTATCCAAAAACTGCAGAATACACATTGTTTTCAAGTGCACATGGAGCAGTCCCCAAGACTAATCATATATTAGGTCACAAAACAAGTCTCAATAAACTCAAGAAGACTGAAATCATACCAAGCATTTTTTTCAACCACATTATGAAATTAGAAAATTTACAAGAAGTAAACTGAAAAAAAACACAGACACGTGGAGACAAACAACATGCTACTAAACAACCAATGGATCAAAGAGGAAAAAAATACCTGTAGACAAATGAAAATGAAAATACAACTTTCCAAAACCTGTGGGATGCAGCCAAAGCAGTTATAAGAGGGACATCTGTGGCTACACAGGCCTACCTCATGAAACAAGAAAAATCCCAAATAAACGGCCTATATTTACATTTAAAAGAACTACAGAAAGAACAAACAAAATCCAAAGTGAGCCCTGACCAGCATGGCTCACTTGGTTCAGTGTTGTCCCGCAAAACCAAAAGTCACTGGTTAGATTCCCAGTCAGGGTACATGTCTGGGTTGTGAGCCCAGTCCCCAGTTGGGGCACACATGAGAGGCAACTGATAGCTGTTTCTCTCACACATCAGTGTTTCTCTCCCTCTCTTTCTCCCTCCCTTACCCTATTTATAAAAATAAATAAATAAAATCTTCTTAAAAATTATTTTAAAAATCCAAAGTAGAAGAAAGGAAATAATAAAGATCAGAGCAGAAATAAATGAAATAAAGACTAAAAAAAAATAGAAAAGATCAATGAAACTAAGAGCTGGTTCTTTGAAAGATAAACAAAATTGACAAACCTTTAGACAGACTCATAAAGAAAAAAAGAAAGAGGGTCCAAATAAATAAAATAAATAATGAAAGAGAAATTATAGCTGACAACATAGAAATATAAAGGATCATTAAAGAATATGACAATTATATGGCAACAAACTGAACCTAGAAGAAATGCATAAATTTCTAAAAAGATGGAATCTTTCAAGGCTAAATCAGGAACCACCTTAAGCCATGAATTTAAGTGTAGACCCCATCTTAGAGAAACTCTAGATATCTCCTAAGAAAAAAATCAAAGCCTCCACAGATGACCAGAACTTAATCATTGATACTAAGAAAACAAAGTAAATGAGTACCCAAGAGTAAAAGCAAAGCCAGTAGTAACAAAACTGAAAAAGCTTCAGGTATTAAAATTGTAAATGAAACAACTATGCTTGCTATGTTTAAAGATGTAAATGGCAAGTCTGAAATATCTACAGTGAACAGGAAACTACAAAAAGTGACATAGCAGACTTGAAAGAACTACAAATAGCTTCTAAATATAAAAACTGTAATAATTAAAATTTAAAACTCAATGGTTAGAAATAATAACATTCCGACCAAAACAAAAGAATGTACTACTTAAATAAAAGTTATGAGAAAATTACACAGAATGTACCATAGTCAAAAAATAAAAATTTAAAATAACTAAAATTAAAAAGTCATGTTAAATACAACAAGAGGTCTAACTTTCATTTGCTTGCAGTCCCAGAAGGCAAAAAAACAGAAATATGGTAAAGGGAGTGTTAGACAGTAATGACTAGAATTGTGCAGAAGTGATAGAAGTTTCAAACGATCATGAGAAACAGCAAATCCCAAGCAGGAGACATAAATCTATGCCTCAATATATCATAATTAAATGTAGAAAACCAAAGAGAAAAATCAAATAAAAAATTTTTAATAAAAAGAAAATAATTAACTAATATAAAGAGAGAAATTATAAAAGTAACCAGAGAGGGAGGGAAACAAAATACTTTTAAAAGACTGATACCTAACACTTCAAGAGAAACAATGAAAACCAAAGACAAGAAAGTGTAAAACAAAGAGAGAAAATAACCAAGTACTTATCTAGAATTCTATAGCCACTAAAATATCTCTTAAGAAAGGTGATGAAATAATGACATTTCTAGACAACCAAAAATTGAGAGATGGTTTCACCAACAGACTCTCAGTAGATGCAGTTCTGGACCTCAGGGAGGCAGGAGAAAAGTGATCCTCTGTAAAAAGTCCAACATGCAAGAAGCAGTAAAAAAATAAAGAGAATAGCAAAAATATATGGCTAAGTATAATCAAAATTTAATAAAATTTAAGCCTATAAAACAGAAATAATAACACAAAAATACGAGCTACTGAGACTAAACACAAGAATTAAAATACCGGCAACATGGCATCAATACATGGTATCAATACATGGAATTCGAGTGCTTTGAGGTCTTGAGTTATATTATTATTTATCAGAGCAATAAAGGTTCTGTTCAATTTTAGACTTGGAATGATTTAAGACTGCACACTATGGGGTAACTCAAGATTGCATTTTATGGACTATGCTTCTATGTAGGATGTAATATATTGGAACAGACCAATGCTTCTGCCAGAACAACTAAAGAAACTGGAAACTATGCTACTGTTTCTGCAGATACCTGTTGCCTTAAGGTACCTGCTGATTCTATTACTTGGGACAAGATGTTGAAAATCTGGATTTTTCCCAGGCAGAGAGCAGTTGTTATAAAACAGAATAGCAGAGGTTTTAAAGATCTTACAGGACTGAAGACAAGGACCTCAAAAGTACAGTCAGTTTTCCCCACAAAAAATTGCCAAATTTTGAATCTATAAGGCTAAAAGCTAAGCAGAAAGTCTTGAAAAAGAAACGCAGAATTTCTAGCAGTCTTCTGATTCCAAGAAGATAGGGACAAGTAGTATTCAGGACACGTTGAAGGGAGCAAGACCACACCACACTCTCAGTGCCCTGGAAGGTTGCACTCTAGGAGCAAGCCAAAAGTAGGCTGGCCCTTACTATAAATGATCAGAGGAGAAAGGGAAAATAGTATTATCTAAAGACTCTACAATTTGTTATGTATAATGTCTAACATTCAATCAAAAATTACTAGGGGTGTCAAAAGACACCCCTAATAATGAAAATCAGGGCAATTTTGCCTTTCTTTTATAATACAATTTATAATTCATAACATAATGTCTTGCAGTACCTTCGAGTCATTATTTGAAACACCAATGAATATCGTTCTGTAGATATGAAAATTTTACATTTATAGAATGGCAAATAACAAAGAATCTACCACATTTCTAACCTTTCTGCAAGAGTAAATTTTATCTTTGTCTAGGTATTATTGCTACATCATTCTCATTATTGCTCGTATAGAATATTCATTAAATATTATTTATTACACATATATACTTATTGGCACTAACTTTTACTCCATCCTTTTAAACATTTTCATCTTAGTGAGAACATACAGTTTTCAAAACTAACTTCCAGTATTAACACTTAACATACTTTCCAGCTTCCCTAAAACCTGTACTTTTTTCTCATTGCATATTTTGTCTCTCTTACATGTTATAACCTTAATAACTCTACCTTAAAAAAGACAAAGTATGTGAAAATACTTTAAAACTATAAATTTCCACACAAATTCAATGGCATTTATTATTATAATTGACATGTAAAAACCCTGAAAAATTTTTTTAATACTTTCAACTAATCATCATGAATGTTGCTTTTTAACAGAATAGAATCAGAAATTAACCTTTATGTACACTATTAAAATAGTTCAAATTCCAAACCTAACTGTAACAAAACAGTATGTTATCCTCATGTTTTTTATTTTTCTATTTCAAGATATATATATATTGCTTTTATATTACAATATATATACATTGCTTTTAACAGAATTAAATTCCTTAAGGTAATAATGAAAAGGTCATATGAAATCAGATATACAGAGAATCATGGAATTCTCAGAGCCTATTTACATACTAGTTTTTCACTAGTAAAATAACATTTTGAACATGATTTGTAAGGTTGTTTTTAGTTCTATGCCTGATTCTGCACCAGCTAACCACATGGCTTCCACTGCAGTAAATTTTTCACTTAGTTAAATCAATGGTATAAGTAACTTAAAAATTAAGTGTTCTAACAGAGTTGCAAGTAATAGGCTATATTTGCACTATCAGGCTTAGAATATAAAACAAAAGATCACAAGACATAGAAATGAGTCTTTTTCGTTCCCATAAAAGGTAAGTACAAATTAGAGAAAGTAGTTTAATTAGGTAAACTAAAACATTCTATTAATAAACCTGGAATTCTGGCAGTACATCCATGACTCATACAAGTGCCAATAATAAGAAGCAAGTAACCTTTGTGCTACATGCAAATAGGGGAACTTTGTACATTTGATGACCCATACAGAAAGGTAGTTTCTATTTGGATTAAAAAAAATGTTTATGATCAAAAGTGTATGCTCACCTTGTAAAAATTCCTCCTTGCAAGCAGTGAAGTAGAAGAAAACAATGCTGACTTTCTTGGCCTGCTTTCTTTAAATCGGCCTTGAACCAAGAATAACTAAAACACTGGACCACAAGTGTTCCAAAGAGCATAAAGCTCACTGTTAAAACACCAAAAACGTATTGTTCTTCATGGAAAAACCTAACAGATACCCAGATGTCCACAATTAAATCAGTTATATAGATTATAATGCCAAGAACTGACATCATAAAATTCAATTTAGTATATTTCATTATGAATCACTATAGCTCTTGGTTGTCTACTTTCTTCTTACACAAAAAGAAAAAACACAGAACAAATATTAGTGTGTCCTTTAGTATAGCACTGAATTTTATTTTCTACTCCCTAAATCTATTTAGAAGAATAAATATTATGAAATTGGAACACTAAAGTCAAAGTGACTAATTTTAATTTTCTTTTCTAAATCTCTAATCTAGTTTCAGTGTTACAAGGCTTTCTTCAATCTTCTGTTTCACAATGATCTTCACTGTAGATGACAACACCTAAAATAAAACATATATATATATATGATTCTAAAACTCTTGCATATATTTTAAAACCCCAGGCCATTAATTTATCAAAGCTATGGTTTTTTTAAATAATATAGTACTACCAAATATAGTTCTTATAATAACATTGGGAAAATAAATGGTCAACAACATACTAACAAACTGACAACTTCCTCTCAGCCTATACACCTTTTAAAAAGCTTATCCTACCCTCTCGCTGCTCTTTGCATGAGGAGATAACTATCTGCAAACCAGGAAGTGGGTGCTTTCCAGACACTGAATCTGCTGGCACCTTGATCTTGAACTTCCTGCCTCCAAAGCTAGGTTTCTTCTCAGATATGCTTCTACTGGAAAAGGTTTCTCTACCCTCTCATCTACTTGCCAACAAGAGAATCTGAAACTCACTAGAGATGGATTCTTCCAGGTTAAACATTGCCCTCTATTAAAATGCAGATTATCTTCTAAGACAAGTCACGTGCGATCACAAATTAGTACATTTGTAATTTTTCAAATCAGTAACTATCAAGGTCCTGAAGGAATGCAATAGTCTCCAAACACTTTTTTTCTTTTTTATTCTCTCCCAAGACATTTTTTTATTGCTTTTAGAGGAAAGGGGAGAGAGACACACATTGATGTGAGAAAAAAACATCAATTGGTTGCCTTCTGTATGTGTCCCAACTGGCCTATTGTCTACAGGACAATGCTCCAACCAACTGAGCCATAGGGTCCAGGGTTCCAAACACTTTTGATTATACAGCCTTATTAGTAACAAATTTTGAGCTATGTCTATATATATGCACATGTGTGTATGTACTGTCAATCCGCACATTTTATAAGGGATTTTTATATACATTTTTAAAATCCTGAAATAAAACAAGCTTAACTACTCACAAAGATATTTACCATAGGACCATTTATAGTGGCAAAAATTTGGAAACATTATATAAATGTGTCAGCATAAGGAATTGGTAAATAATGGTAGATTCATAAAGTGAAATATTACAAAGCTGCTAAAAATATATTTAACAAAGTTACAATGGCTATGAAAAGATTTAATATGCTTTTGATCCACCAATTCCATCTAGGAATCAAGCCTAGGGAAATATTCATAAATGTGCACAAAGATATGCTCTTTGCAGAGTTTTATTTTTTTAATTATATTTTATTGATTATGCTGTTACAGTTTTCCCAATTTTTCCTTTACCACCCCTCCACCCGGCACCCCCCACTCCCTCAAGCAATCCTTCTACAATTGTTCATGTCCATGGGTCATGCATATTAGTTCTTTGGCTATTCCATTTCCTATACTGTACTTTACGTCCCCATGGTTATTCTGTAACTACCTGTCTGTATTCCTTAATCCCCTCGCCTCTTCACCTATTTTCCCACAGCTCCCACCCTTCTGGCAACCATCAAAATGCTCTCTATAGCCAAGATGCTGTCTTTGTTCTTCTTGTTTGCTTAGTTTGCTTTTTAGATTCATTTGTTGATAGATATGCATTTTTGCCATTCATAGTTTTTATCTTCTTTTTCTTAAATAAGTCCCTTTTAACATTTCATATAATAATGATTTGGGTGATGATGAACTCCTTTAGTTTTTTCCTTTCTGGGAAGCTCTTAACCAGCCCTTCCATTCTAAATGATAGCTTTGCGAGATAGAGTAATCTCTGCTATAGGTCCTTCCTTTTCATCTCTTTGAATACTTCTTGCCTGCAAAGATTCTTTTGAGAAATCAGCTTATGGGAACTTCTTTGCAGGTAGCTCTCTTCTTTTCTCTTGCTGCTTTTAAGATTCTCTCTTTATGTTTAACCTTTGGCATTTTAATTATGATGTGTCTTGGTGTGGTCCTCTTTGATTCCAACTTTTTTGGGACTCTGTGCTTCCTGGACTTGTATGTTTATTTCCTTCATCAAACTAGGAAAGTTTTCTTGCCTTATTTTTTCAAGTAAGTTTTCAATTTCTTGTTCTTCCTCTTCTCCTTCTGGTTTGGATGTTGGTACATTTAATGTTGTCCCAGAGATTCCTAAGCCTGTCCTTGTTCTTTTGAATTCTTTTTCCTTCCTGCTGTTCTAATGAAAACTTTTTCCTTCCTTGTGTTCCAAAACATTGGTTTGTTAGCTTTATCCTCTTCACTGTTGGTTCCCTGTAGATTTCTCTTATTTCACTTAGTGTATGTAAACTTCCTTTCTTCCCTTATGTTTTTGCCATTCTTAGTGAGGTCTTTGAGCATCCTGATCACCAGTGTTTTGAACTCTGTATCTAATAGGTCAGTTATCTCCATTTCGTTTAGTTCTTTTTCTAGGATTTTGTTCTCTTCTCTCATTTGGGTCATGTTTCTTTCTCTCAATTCAGCAGCCTCCCTATGTCTCTGTATTAGGCAGAGCTGCTTCAGTTCCCTGTAACAGGCACCTATAAATTGTGGGGGATGAAGCCTTAGGTAATAGCCAGGGTGGGGCAACCTGCTTCACCATCTTGTGGCTCTGTGTGGTGGGAGGGCTTGGAGAGTGGACAATGCCACAGCCTGGCTTCTGGAAGGTTGCCCAGCACTCACCCCATGTCCAGTCACTTCACCCACTTCCCATATGCAACTGGCACCCTTCCAGCTGTTGCCCTGGTGGTGAATCACAGAGTGGGTCAGTTTGCAGATGTTCTAAGTCTGTGTAGGCCCTTTAAACAAACTCTCCTGAAATTCTGGCAGTTTCTTCCGCCATCCCAACCCCACTGGTCTTTACAGCCAGAAGTTATTTGGATTTATCTTCCTGGCACTGGAACCCTGGGCTGTGTATTCTGACCTGGTGCTGGGATCACTTACTCCCAAGGTATTCCTCCCTATTATAACCACCACACATGAATGTGGGTCCGTTTGGCCACCACCACCACCTCTCAGTGCCACACCACATCTCCACACCTCTCCGCCCATCTCCATGACTCCGCCCCTCCTACCCGTCCGGTTGAGTATGGTTTCTTTAAATCATTGATTGTTGGACTTCCATACAACTCAATTTTCTGACAGTTCTGGTTGTTTTCTGTTGTGAGAAATAGTTGTAATTCTCTCTGTGGTTGCATGAGGAGGCAAAGCATGTCTACTGACACCCTCATCTTATCCAGAAGTGAACCTTTGGCATTTTAATTATGATGTGTCCTAGAGTGGGCCCTTTGGATCCATCTTGTTTGGGACTCTCTGTGCTTCCTGGACTTGCATGTCTATTTCCCTCGCCAAGTTAGGAAAGTTTTCTTTCATTTTTTTTTCAAATAGATTTCCAATTTCTTGCTTTCTCTTCTCCTGGAACCCTTATGATACAAATGTTGGAATGCTTTAAGTTGTCCTAGAGGCTACTTACACTATCTTTGTTCTTTTGGATTCTTTTTTCTTCGTGTTGTTCTTATTGGTTGTTTTCTTCTTCCTTATATTCCAAATTGTTGATTTGATTCTCGGCTTCATCCACTCTACTGTTATTTCCCTGTAAATTGTGCTTTATTTTAATTAGTGTATCTTTCATTTCTGACTGGGTCTTTTTTATGCTGCTAAGGTCCTCACTAAGTTCCTGGGGCATCCTTACACAAGTGTTTTCAACTCTGCATCTGATAGATTGCTTATCTCCATTTCATTTAACACTTCTTCCAGAGTTCTGATCTGTTCTTTAATTTGGGCCATGTTTCTTCATCTCCTCGTTGTGGCAGCCTCCCTGTATTTCTTTCTATGTATTAGGTAGAGATGCTTTGACTCCGTGTCTTGGTAGTGTGGCCTAATGTAGTAGGTGTCCTGTAGGGTCCAGTGGCACAGCCTATCACCCATGCTGAGTACTCAAGGTGTACCCTTCTTGTGGGCTGAGTACACCCTCCTCTTGTAGTTGAGCCTTAGTTGCTGTTGCAAGATCAGTGCATGCAGGGGGAACGGGGAGAGCAGGGGTGGATTTACCCAGGCCAGGCAGCTGCAAAGATTGCCTATGACCACTTGCCACAAACCTCCGGCCTCCATGGAATATCAGCTGCACAGGAGCAGGGTGCTGGTGCTCCGAAAAGGTCTGTAGCTGTCTTCTGGGCGTGCTGGTCCTGGGGTTTCCCAGGTAGTACAGGTCAAGGTCAGCCCCCACCTGTGTTTTTCCCATGGCCACCCTGTCTGAGCTATAAAGCAATCTGAGATGGCTGCTACTTGTGCTGGGCTTGGAGATTCCCAGGAGAAGCCAAGTTGTGAATCTAGGCTGGCTGCTGCTAGTGCCAGGCCTGGGGCTCAATGAGGCCAGCTGTTGCTTGTTTGAAAGGATTTAGGAAGTTGCGCAGTATGAGCCAAGACCAGTCATTCATATGGAAAAGCAGCTTGGGTGGGCCCCTAAATTGGGTGGGGTGGAGTCTCTAGGGATCTCCAAAGCAGGTCAGTGTACCCAGGTTGATGGGAGTCTCACATATGGCAAGAGCTTGCCAGCTCTACGGCTCTGTGTGGGGAGGGTTTAGAAAAGGGAAAATGGCCTCTGCTCACCTTGATGACAGGCACTTCGGTTTCTCCCAATATGCCACTGATGCCTTTCATCATATTTTATAACTATGGGCTGAATGCAATCTGCCAATAAGATTTGTCTGACTCAATGGTGCTTTTTTCAATTTTCATAATTAATTACCAACATTTCATATAAAAATCCAGATTTTTTGCTATTAAAAAAAACAAAACCCTGACCTGTGTGGTTCAGTTAGTTGGGCATCATTCCACAATGCTAAAGTTCACCAGTTTGATTCCTGGTCAGGGCATATGCCTGGGTTGCAGGTTCAGTTCCCAGTTGGGGCACATTACAAGAGGAAACCCATTGATGTTTCTCTTCCTCTATCTCTCTCTCTCTATCTTTCCCTCTCTCTAAAAATAAATAAACAAAATATTTAAAAGAAAAAAACATAAAGATCTGCTACAGTAGACTACCACTCCTCCATTAGCAGTCAGTGGCCCCTAAATGGAGCAAGCGCTCTCAAGTTCACCACAGTAGCAAGCCACCCCACTCAGTCATATCAACAGGTAGGTCATAATGCTAGTGCAGTTACCTCCTAACTGTGTGTCCCTTAAACGTGTTTTTTGATCTCTTTATGCCTTATTTTCTTCATCTGAAATACAGTGATTATAATGGTACATACCTCATATAGGGTTGTTTTGAAGGTTAAGATAATACATGTAACATGTGTAAACTTCTAGAAAAAAGTATCTGGCACATGGCACTCAAGAAAAGTAAGTCATCATCAGTACCTTACCTGCCTACCTAATCCCTGTAAGCATCTCAGTTTGCAATGATTTCACGTTCAATAATGTTAAGTAAAAAAGTACTATGGTAGGATCTCAAAGCTTTGAAATGGAAAGAAAATAGTACTGGAGAAATACAAAAATGTTAACAATGGTTTGTTGAATTAACGGTGTTATAGATTAATTAATTTTTTCTTCTTCTTCATTCTTTTCTATATGTATGGACAGAATTGTTTCCCTGCAAAATCATGTTAGTATTCTAATCCCCAATATGACTGTATTTAGAGATAGGCATTTACGGAGGTAAATAAGGTTAAAAGAGGTCGTTAAGATGGGGCCTTAATCTGACAGGACTGGTGTCCTTAGAAGAGGAATGGATACCAGAAATCTGTCTCCCTCCCCACCTCCCCAGCTCTCAATATACACACAGAGGAAAGGTATGTGAGGACCCAACAAGAAAACAGCCATCTAAAATGGAAGGAGTGTGGCCTCACCGGAATCAATACTACTGGTACCCTGATGTTGGATTTCCAGTCTCCACGACTATGAGAAAATAAATTTCTGTTGTTTAAGCCACCCAGTCTGTGGTATTCTGTTATGACAGCCTCAATAGACTAATACACTATATGTTCTATAAAGAACATTTATTACTTTAAGAGCTAGAAGGGAAAAGTGTTACTAAAAACACACACAATCTAACACAGTGTTCTTGCCATTTTACCACTTACAAGTATTTTGTTAAAAAGTCTTCAGAACAATATTAAAAGGTATTTCACACTTCTTACAGAAAAAAAAAACACAAAAGTTCAAAATCACTATTTTTCCTGTCGAGAATGTTGTACTCAATGGGATAAAAAAATTAATTTTAAAATATAGGTTTTTCCAATCTAGCAGGCCATGAATTTCCCTGCACTAGGTTTCTTATCTTAAAACGAAAGACATCATGCCCAACATAAGCATGAGATTTAATCAGAAAATTCTGCTTAATTGAATTAATTAAATATTTCTTGGAACACAAGAAATTGCTGTTTTAGGCTCTTGGGGTATATAAAGTGATAAGAGACCTGCCTTTGTGGAACTGACATCATAGCAGAGGAAGACAGTCAATTAACAATAAAATAAATAAGTTAAATATTATATTCAAATGTGATAAATGCTATGGAAAAAAACTTAGAGCATGTTAGAGAGATTAGGAGCTTGAGTACAGGCAGGCATATCATGGGTTGCAATTTTAATTAGAATGATCAGAGCAGGCCTCACTGAGAAGGTGACATTTGAGGAATGAAATCTGTCATGTGGATATCATATGGAAAAGCTTTCCAGGTGAAAGAACACCTAGTTCAAAAGTGTAATGCACTACATTTTTAGTATGTCCTCCAGAAACAAAGATTCTACAAAACACTGGCAGAGATTCCTTGGCATAATTTTATTGGCTGTGTTTAATGTGTATCCAAGGTCTGTTCTAATATTATTCTAAAAAATGCAATTTCTTAAGCTCTACTATGTGGGGGGAAAAAAACATTGCACATATAGTGGAAAAACAGATAGTAATAATAGTAGCTGTTTACTACATGTTAAGTATTTTACATATATTATTTCATTTAATCCTTAAAAATCCTTATGAGAAAGGTATTATTGGCCCCATTTTATAGATCTGAAACCTGAGGTTTAGAGATGTTGGGTGTTTACATGAGTTATCTTTGATGAACTAACCTTTTTTTAATTGTAGATGATTTCCTTAAAATTACAAACCATAATACCTAAGCACTCAATGTGTTCATTTCTTAATCACTCTCCCACAAAGGGAGCTTCCTTTACCCGGTATGGATATGGAAAACACTAACAGTTTCATAAGATGGAAAAAATAATTTGTAAGCAACTTACTGATTGCATTACTGGTAGAATATTAGACTCGATAGGCTAATCTGATTATGACAACTTCTATATATTCCTAATTGGTGAGGCAGGACATAACACCAACGGGAAAGAAACCTACACAGCACGGTGATAATAAACACAGCAGCTCTCATAAAGAGGACCCACGGCTCTTTCAGAAACAACTTAGTTGTATAACTTACATGAAGGACCGTTCATCTCTATCCCTAAAGTTGATCACTATTCCAATACCACCTTATGAGAAATAATACCGCCTACAAAATTTGATTTCCTAGGGAACTTGCGACACTACCTTGACAGAACAGTTTCAATCTAGTTTTATTCAGAGGTGAACCCAGCTGTGTGGCTTCCTGGCTGCCAGCCAAAATATATAACCTCTGCCCACTGTGGATAATCTCTTTGCAATAAAGCAGATATTTTAGAAGTAAAAGCTAGCAAACTTTCATTTGTTGACCAGATTTAACACACATAAAATATAGACTTACTTGTCAAATAAAAAATGCTTTCCTTCATTCAGAGTCCCTTCCAGAAAATCTTCGTCCTGGGAATCTTTTATTTCTTCTTCACTGAAAACAGGTACCATTAAAGGGTTTGTAAACATTTAAGATCGAAGACTAAAATGAAACTGAAATCAGCTGTTATTCACAGGTAGGATTTTCTACTCTAGTGATAGCAGAGTGACTCATTGTGACTACAGTACAACCTTTTATAGCTCTCACATTGGGTAAAGGAATAACATGGCTCCTTTTACAGGCTGACTAGGTTACAAGCTTTTACTATATTTATCAATTAAGTTTTAAGAAAATACAGTTTGTCTCACAGCATATCCAAGTGAACAAGTCATGTTTTAAAGAGGGGAAGAGAGAATCTTGCACTTGAAATACTCCAACAAAGAATTTACAAATTATCATTTATTTAGACCTACCTTTTTCAAATGATATGTTTTTCAAACCTTATCTATACCCTAAGGCCATATGATTGTTGGTTTCTGTTCCCAAAAATGCCCACTACACTTCTTCTATTTCCAAGCGTGTCTACAATGCCCTTCTGCCTCCATCTACCAGGAGTGTCCAGCCTGCAGCCCAGGATGGCTATGAACTCAGTCCAACACAAAATTGTGAAATTACTTAAAACATGATTTTTTTTTGTGTGATTCTGTGTCAAAATGTTTTTAATGTGTGGCCCAAGACAACTCTTCTTCTTCCAGTGTGGCCCAGAGACACCAAAAGGTTGGACACCCCTGGGATCTAATGAAGTTCTATCAATTCTTTAAGAATCAGCTCAAAACCCATCACCTTAAAATTTCCCAGATCTTCCTAATCAATTTGATTCTCCCCTTCCTCCTTCCAATTGCATCACTTTAGCTTCTCCTCTAGGATTTACCTAAATATGTGTTAAAATAAAACCATGTATGCCCTGGTCAGTGTAGCTCAATTGTCTTGGGGGATCAGTCCCATAAACAAACAGGCTGTGGGTTCATTTCCTGATCAGGGCACGTAACTGGGTTGCAGGTTCAATCCCTGGTAGTGGTGCATAAGGGAGGCAACCAGTTGATGTTTCTCTCTCTCCCTTCCTTTCTCTTTCTAAAATCAGGGAACATATTTTTGGGTGAGCATTTAAAAAAAAAATCTATCTGACACTGAATGAATGGAAAAATAAGTATTAGGGGAATAAAAGGCCATGTGTGTCTCCTTTCCGGTTATGAGCATCTACAAAGAGCCGACTGTCTTTCATTTTTACACACAACCCCCCACAATATGTCTACAAGAATACTTTGCATGTTGTAGGCAAATGATAAGTGACTGTAAATGTAATTGAACAGAATGTAAACATCTTGGGTCTTATTTCCTGGAGAAGAAATTAACCTTCATGTCACACTGCTAAGCATATCAACAAAATCTCAATTTTGTATCTGTAGCTTAGATCTCTCCTCTGAGCTCAACTCACATATCCAACTATCTATAGATATCATTACCAAGATATCCCACAATCAACTCATTTTCAACTTAATCTAAACCAAGTTCACTATCTACCCTTGTTCCTGCTCTTCTGCTAGTATCTACTTGTTTTGACTCTATTCAAATCACTGAACTTTTAAATTATTTGTTGGACTCATTTCTTCATCTGCCAAATGATAAGACTGGCAGTGAATTAAATGAAATCAAAATGGTAGGCACAAAGGAAATTCTATTTAAAAAAATAAAAAGCTAAGGGATAAAGAGCTACCTTCTCTTCCTGAGACTCCTCAGGAAGAGCCCTATGGTCCAGAAATTACTGTTCTACTCCCTTTCCAACAGTTCTGCTGACTTTCCAGCAGAGTTTTCTGGGGATGAGGGAAGACGAAGGTAGCTTCCTGCCTGAATAGCCATTAATTCATGGCCACAAATACATAAATATTGGGGAGCCGACAATGCCTGACATAGGGAATTTTGATGGTTATTCCAAGTATTTTTTTTAAAGAGCATATTGCTTGCCTTCCCTTTGCAAAGGGGATAATTTACATGAGTATTTCAGTGAAGTTTTTTGAAACACTTTGTCATTAAAAGTGCACCTCTGCAACACAAAGAAATGTGTCACACATAATACAGGTGTGTCTTTTAAGAAATCTGGAATATTAAGCTGATACAGCCTTTTCTTCAGAAACACCTGCAAAAAAGAATGTTAAAAATGCTTGTACTAAATTTTATAACTGCAAGCATCTCGTGTGTTAATTCCCCATTTGTTTTGAGAAGAGGTGGGCTGGGATACTGGATATGTTCTACCATCTCTTTGAGGGTAGTGGTTACATACAATTGTCAAAACTAGATGAAACAAATCATAGGATCTGTGCAATTTCTTTTTGGTAAATTGTAACTCAATTTTTTAAATGGGGAGCGGTAGTTAATATTGGGGTAGTTAATCTGGTAAACCCAGCTCTCTAGTCTAAAGCTGACCTAGCAGTCTGCGCAGGCCGGTAGCACAGGGAGGAATTGTTGCCGTGAGGGTTCAATGAGATATTTGTAAAGAGCACTTAGCAGATATAAATAGCCTGCTACACACTACTTACAGCTGTTTATTATGAAAGAAAAATGGGTTACTCCACACACGCACACCATTGCCTACAAACTGGAGGAGTCCTGCTTCCCAGTGTTTAGGACTCAGTAACTACACCCAACCTGCCCGCCCTTTGCTCCATCACAAGATTTCCCAGGTTAAAAAGTCTCTCGCCCGTCCAAAAACAAACTTCTGTGACAGCACCTAGCTCTGCGACAAACGATAACACTCACACCCAGCTTCCCCGCACGCCGCTTCGGGCTTCAAGAGAGCGAACTCCCTCGCTCTCTCAGCCCCGTGCAGCATCACGTGACCTCTAGCCCTGCCCCCAGCACAGGACGTGATCCCGCCCCGCCCCACCTCCCCGCCCCACCTCCCCGCTGCTCTCGTGGAGCGTCACGTGACTCCTGGCCCCGCCCCCAGCGTAGAGACAGAGTCCTTTCCGCCTCCAGTCAGGTGACTGCTGGTTCCGACCCCGGCCTACTTGAAGGCTCTGTGCCCTGGTCACAGCGTTAGCTACGCGCCTGCGGTGGCTTAGGCGGAGATGGCAACTTTTTTGCGGCGCGTAGAGCAGCTGTCCAGTCGGGTGGTGCGCGTCCTGGGCTGTAACCCGGGTCCCATGACCCTGCAGGGTACCAACACCTACCTGATAGGGACAGGCTCCAGGTAAACGTCCCCCATCCCCCTCACCTCGCCACATAAATACTGGTCCGCCGAATGCGCGGACCTGGACAGGGGTCCTTGCTCCCATCGGACGGGATTGCGTCGTCCTACCCTGGCGGGGCAGCGTCACGTAGAACCATCCATAGAGGCCCCAGTTGTGGACCTCCCTTAAATCAGGACCATCCGGTATGATAACCTCTCTAATTTAT
The DNA here is from genome assembly GCA_004026545.1 of Mormoops blainvillei. Classification (NCBI taxonomy): domain Eukaryota; kingdom Metazoa; phylum Chordata; class Mammalia; order Chiroptera; family Mormoopidae; genus Mormoops; species Mormoops blainvillei. The sequence continues at coordinate 48,798 of PVJD01001787.1, read as the reverse complement.
ATCTGGCTGGGTGAGAAATAATTTTAAAAAAAAAAACAAAAGTTCCTGGTTTTGAAACCCAGTATACTTTGATGTTGAATGCCAGGGTGAGCGTGTTCAAGTGATTGAGAAATGAGTATCGCCTGAAGTTTTTTAAGGATCCAGGAAAACGCCGACATGGCTAACCTTCTGACACTCACTCGTGTTTTGCCCCCAGTGTAACTTCCCCCTTACAAAAACGGTTAACTCTGTTGAGACCTTTTTCTTAACTGGGCAGCAGAGGGCAGGGTTTTCTTGTTTCCGAATTGCTGGAGTCTGAACTCCGAAAAAGTCCCCACTGCCCTTGGGAAAGAAGAGCTTATTACTTTTTGTTTACTATTGTGTGGCCTTACCTAGGTTATTTTTTGATGGAATAACATCTGTATTTCTAAGATTTTTTTTTCTGTTCTTCAGCTGCATTCTGTTCTGTGTAGAAATGGAGAGACGTGGTTTATTGCACAATCAGTGCATAGGCGCAGTGTTTGAGTGCTTAGTATAACATAGATAATACAAAGTAGAAATAAGATATTGCGCTCCTTGAGCATACAATTTAATTGTGCAGTCAAGACGTGTTACAATTAGTAAACTTGAACACTAAACACAGTTTAGTAAGTATAGCATATTGAGTTTTTATGTGCAGTACCTGTACTTATGTGCAGTACTGTATTTGCTTTTTTTCCAGCAAATCAGTTAGAGGCAGCAGGATGGAGGAACGGAAGTATTGCAAGTCGGGCAGGCAAAAGGTGAAATCTAGAACAAACACGGCAGGGTGAGTTAGGTATAAAAACTTCAGGCTACCTCCAGAATCAAGAAGGATAGATAATTAGGCAGAAAAAGAAAAATCCCTGATATCTAGGGTACAGCCTGTCTACCCTAGATGGGACTCCCTCACACCAGGAATTCCATAGGAATTTTCATCTCTCTTCAGTGTGTCATCTTAAACTACTTCTAAAGTCAGTACCTAAGATGAAAATTCTATATAGTCAAAGTTACCCTAGAAAGTCTCTGTGTTGGAGATCAGTGTGCGGTTTCTCAGTAAGTTCAGCATAGCCTACTTTTTTGCTGGCAATGAAACAGATGGGCTGGTTTCCTTTGAAAACCAGGTGAAGAAGTTGGCTTGTGTTTAGGGGACCATGCTGTATGAAAAAATACATACCATATCTTTAAACAGTAGAATCACACTCAGGTTAGCAAAGTGCTTGTGGTAAAGGGGAGGTAAGGAACCTGAAACTACCGGAAGAGTAGATTCATGTCTCCCATCTTACAGTGTTTGCACTACTACTGACATAAACTCATAGAGTGGAATGGTCAGTGGAATCGCTTATATGTGTATGAGAGATATGTGTGATGAGTCCCTGTTGTTGAGCCAGAATAAGTTAATGTACAGATAATGCTATTCTGCTGTATAAAGTAGAAATCAGGTGGCCAGAAATGAATATTGATTGGGTCCTAGTAAGAGCTTCTGATATTGGTATCTACTTACTCCACTGCACGAAACAGTTCTAAGGTGACAGGTGGCTCCTACATCGCTAAATGCAATGGCATTTTTCCATTCCCATCTTATTTGAATTTTAGTATCTTTTGACACCGTTGACCACTCCTTCAGTCTGCCAACACCACTTTTCTCCTGGCTTCCTCTTACTCCCTAGCTATTGTATCACAGTCCCCTTTATAGACTTGTTCTCTTTACCAGATCTTTTAAGTGTTTGACTTCAAGGTTCAGTCCTAGTCTTCTGTGCTCATGCTATAGTCTCTCCCTAGGTGATCTTGTCTAGTAACTTGGTTCCACCTATTATCTGTTCATAAATAACTCCCACATTTAGAGCTCCAGTTCAGACAAAATCCAAACTTGATTTTCAAACCAGGGTAGCCAGCTGCTTTCTTAAATCTCTGCTTGGATGACTTACAACCACTCGAAGCTCAGTATTTACCACACTGAACTCATGGGCTTTCGCACTAAACCTGATCTTCCAGTCAGTGGTCCATATCTTGGTGAACAGAACCATCCTTACATTTGATCAAGCTTAATACTTAAGTATACTCCTTGACATTTTTCTTTGCGTCTTGCACACAGATCCAAGCTATTAATAAGATCTCCCCATTTCTGCTGCTATCTGGAGCTGCTTTGACTCCGTCTTGGTGCACCTGTCACGTTGTAAGGGACAGAACCTTAGGTATTCACCGGAAGGGGTGGGAGGGCTCCTCACTGATAACTGGCACTATATGTCGGGGAGGGGTCAGAGAGGGAACAATGCCACCTGCTCAGCACTTGCCCCATTTCCAGTGACTTCATCCACTTCCCATAAGCAAGTGGAGCCCCTCTAGCTGTTGCCTTTTGATGGTTCCCAGAGTGGGTGCATTTGCCTATGTTCTAGGACTATGGGGACCCTTTAAATGGGCTCTCCTGAGACACCAGTAGTTTCTTCTGCCACTCCAACCCCCACTGATTTTTACAACCAAAACTTACGAGGCTTTATATTCCCAGTGCTGGAACCCTGGGCCGCACAGTCTGGCCTAGGGCTGGGATGGCCAGCTCCCCAGGTGTCCCTCCTGGTTTTCATCTGCCACATGTGAATGTGGGACCACCCATCCTGGTGGCACCGCCTCCCACCACCATCTTGCCTCTGTCACACCATGTCCTCTCCACCCTAGCTCCCCATCTCCACCCCTCCTACCCATCTCAATGAATATTTCTTCTTTAAATCCTTAGTTGTCGGACTTCCATACAGTTCACTTTTCTGGTAGTTCTGTTTTTTTTGTTTTGAGGTTAGTTGTGACCCTTCATAGGGTTGTGCAAGGAAGCAAAGCATGTTGACCTATGCCTCCATTCTTAACTGGAACTTAATTTCTGTTTCTGATAGTTCATGGTTATGGTTTAGGAACACAACAGATTTTTGTATAATAACTTCGTGTCCTGCTGCTTTACTTACTTTATTTATTAGTTCTGATGGTTCTTTGGTGGAGTCTTTAGGGTTTTCTATAAATAATACCATATTTATCAGCAAATAGGGACTGTTTTACTTTTTCCTTTCCAATTTGTATGCCTTTTATTTCTTTTTGTGTGTGTGATTGCAGTGCCTTGGACTTTGAAAACTATGTTGAAGAAAAATAGTGAGAGTGGGCATCCTCTCCTTGCTCCTAATCTTAGAGAAAAAGCCTTCAGTTTTTCACCATTGAGTATGTGGATTTGTCATATATGGCTTGTATTATGGTGAGGTATATTTCCTTTATACCCACTTTGTTGAGAGTTTTTATCATAAATAGATGTCGAATTTTGTCAAGTGCTGTTTCTGCATCTGTTGAGATGATCATATGATTTTTATCCTTCATTTTGTAAATGTGTATCATATTGGTTCATTTGTGGCTATTGAACCGTCCTTTCCTCCCTGTAATAAATCCCTCTTGGTCATGGTGTATGATCCTTTTAATGTATTGTAGAATTTTATTTGCTAATGTATTGGTGAGGATTTTTGCATCTAAGTTCATCAAGGATATTGGCCAATAATTTTTTTTATCATGCCTTTTTCTGATTTCAATATCGGAGAAATGCTGACCTCATAGAATGCCTTTAGAAGTATTCCTTCCTCTTCAATTTTTTGGAATAGTGTGAGAAGAATAGATATCAACTCTTCTTTAAATGTTTGGCAGAATTCACCTTGAAACCTTCTAGTCCTGGACTTTGGCGTATTTGAAGTTTTTAGATTATTGGTTCAATTTCATTACTAATAATAGGTCTGTTGATATTTTCTATATCTTCCCGAGTCAGTCTTAGAACATTTTTTGTTTCTAGAAATTTGTCGGTTTTTTTAGGTCATTGAGTTTGTTGCTGTATAATGTTCATAGTAATCTCTATTATTATTTGTATTTCTGAGGTGTCTGTTTTTACTTCTCTTTCATTTCTGATTTTATTTATATGGCCTCTCTCTTTTTCTTGGTGAGCCTGGCTAAACATTTACAATTTTGTCTTTCCAAAGAACCAATTCTTAGTTTCCTTGATCTTTTCTATTATTTTATTTTAGTCTCTGTTTCATTTATTTCTACTCTGACCTTTATAATTTCCTTCCTTTTACCTACATTGGGTTTTGTTCTTCTTTTTCTAGTTCCTTTAGAAGTAAAGATAAGTTGTTCATTTAGGATTTTTCTTGTTTCTTGAGATAGGCCTGTATGACTATAAACTTCCCTTTTAGAATTGCTTTTGCTGCATCCCACATATTTTGGAACCTTGTGTTTCCATTTTTGAGACCTCGTGTCTCAATGTTTTTTTATTTCCTCTTTGATTTCTTCCTTGACATATTGGTTTTATAGTTGCATGTCATTTAGCCTCCAAGTGTTTGTCTTTTTTTTAGTTTTCTTCTTATAATTGATTTCTAGTTTCATATTGTTGTGGTCAGAAAAGATGCTTGATATAATTTCAGTCTTAAATTTGTTTAGATTTGCGTTATGATCTAACATCTATCTATCTGGTCATCTATCCTGGAAAATGTTTCATGTGCACTTGAAAAGAATGTGTATTCTGCTGTTTTGGATAGAATGTTCTCTATTAATTCTAATTGGTATAGTGTGACATTGTCTTTTTTTCAAATGAAAGTGTATATTTTTTCTAAACAGTGGAATTTTAATTTTTTATTTTATTTTAGAGAGAGGGGAAAGGGAGGGAGAAAGAGAGGAAGAGGAACATCAATGTAAGAGATAAACATCAATCAGTTGCCTCTCGCAAGGGCCCTGATTGGGGACCAAATCCACAACCTGTGCATGTTCCCTGACCAGAAATCAAACCTGCCACCTTTCAGTGTGTGTGAGAATGCCCAACCAACTGAGCCACACCAGTTTGGGCTATGTCTGTTAATATTTGCTTTATGTAATTAGTTGCATTTATGTTGGTTACATAGGTATTTACAAGTGTTAGATTCTTTTATTGGCTTGATCCCTTTATCATTATGAAAGGCCTTTCTATCTCTTATTTCAGTCTTAGTTTTAAAGTCTATTTTGTCTAATGTAAGTATTGCTAACCCAGCATTCTTTTTATTTCCATTTGCATGGAATATTTTTTCCACCCTCTTTCAGTCTGTGTGTATCTTTAGATCAGAAGTGAGGCTCTTATAGGCCATGTATACATGGGTCTTAACTTTTTTAACCATTTAGCCACCCTATGTCTTTTGATTGGAGCACTTACTTTTAAAGTGATTATTGATAGGTATGTACTTATTTCATAAATGTTCTTTAAATCATCTCTCCATGCCGTGGCTGGTGTGGCTCAGTAGACTGAGCACTAGCCTGCAAAACAAAGGGTCGCCGGTTAGATTCCCCAGTTAGGGCACATGTCTGGGTTGCAGGACAGGTCCCCAGTTGGGGGCACGTGAGAGGCCACCACACGTTGATGTTTGTGTCCCTCTCTTTCTCCCCTTCTTCTCTGTCTAAAAATAAATAAATAAAATCTTTTTTTTTTTAAGACTTGCTATTAAAAATAAATAAATAAGTAGGAAAATAAATCATCTCTTCCTTACATTTCAAATGCCAACAGATTCTCATAATGCATCCTTGGGCCAGTGTAATCATCTAGTTTCCCTGCCTCTAGAAGGGACAAGTTATAACACTGCATACTTGTGAGGTAGAGCCACTGCTCTACAGAACTAATAATGTAGAAAAAAGCCAGTGGATTATAAAGCTGCTGCCCTCTTCCCCTGTCAGAGGGCAGTTTGTTGTTTGGTCTCAGTGAGTGGGGTTAGGGAAACAAACCATCTAATATAAAATAGCCATCCAGTTACTTCCCGGCATTTACTCCCATTTTAATGTTTTGCAAATGCTTTCTGTTACCCTTCACTGTTACTGTTATTGTTTGTTTTCGCAGTTCCCCCTTCCCACCCTCCACCTGAATGTAAATAAGGTTTGTGTCTTGCAAGAAAAGTATGGCACACAGTAGATAATTCAGAACAGTTATTGATGGATTAATAAACGAATAACTCAGCCTTTTCCTCAGGACTAATCTTCTCTCCTGTACCCTGAGTTAAGGAGGTGTTACTATGAAACAACATGAATTACGAAGTTTATCAATTGGTTCTTGAGAAGGAAGTGTCACCCTTATTTCTTTCTTTTAGTCCTCACCCAAGGATATATATGCATTGATTTTAGAGACAGAGAAAAGCATTGATGAGTTGCTTCCCATACGCACCTCGTCTGGGGACTGAACACACAACCTAGATATGTGCCCTGACCAAGAATCGAACCTGCAGCCTTCTTGATGTATGGGACAATGTTCCAGCTAACCAAACCACCCAGCCGGGGCACCCTTCTTTCTTTAGTTCAGGAAAACTTCATAGAGAAGTACGTGAATGTTTAGAACCATAAGCAGAAAAATAATAACTAACAGGGTTATTTAAGTAAAGAAATCAATTAGCTTAGACATTTCCCCCATGCTTTTCTACTGCTTTCATTTTCATATGTAGGAGAGCTAATGTAAAGCTTCAGGGATAAGTTTCGTATGCAGTGCGGAGAACTAGGTATCTTTAGAGCTTCCACTGATTCAGATTCTTTGATGTCTCTGAGACATTCGAGGATATTGTAAAAGAACTTGAAGGCAGAATGTATAAACGCATGTATTTTGGCACCAGAATACCCGGGATTGAATACCAGTTCTGCTATTTATTTGCAGAGTAACCTTGGGCAAATTACTTAATTTCTACTTATGCACATAATAATGAAATATCTACGTTAAATAGTTGTTATGAGGAATACAATTGTTAAAGTGAGGCTTTGGAACAGTGCCGTATTTACCGTAAATGCTAGATAAGTGTTCGATATTTTTGCTGTTGTTCGTTATTCAGACTTACTTTTAACTATTAGAAGTTTCTTAAAGTGAGATTACTGTAGTTAAGTTGAAGTAACATCTGATTTTGAAAGCAAAGCAATATGCAGTTTCTTAAATGTAAAGTATCTGTGAGAAATATCCTAATATTAACTGTTCCAATTGTGTAATGATCTTCCATTTAACTTTCAGGAGAATCCTTATTGACACTGGAGAACCAGCAATTCCAGAATATATCACCTGTTTAAAGCAGGCTCTGAACGAATTTAACACAACAATCCAGGAAATCATAGTGACTCACTGGCATTTAGATCATACTGGAGGCATAGGAGATATTTGTAAAAACATTAAGAATGGTAAGCAGAATACATTCATTAAGCTCATTGAGGAAAACTGCATTTTGAGAATAATTTGTTTCCATTACAAGCTGGTAAACCATTTACTAAATACCTTATTTTTTTAAAGATTTTATTTATTAACTTTTAGAGAGCGAGGAAGGGAGGGAGAGTGAGGGAGAGAAACATCAATCTCAGTTGCCTGCCAGATGCCCCCGATCCGGAACCTGGCCTGACACCCTGGCATGAGCCCTAACTGGGAATCAAACCAGCAACCTTTTGGTTTGCAGGACGATGCCCAACCCACTTAGCCACACCAGCCAGGGCTCTGTACCTTATATTTAAATGTTTCTTTTAGAAATTAATATAACTTGAATACTATGCCCATTTTTAACAAAGGAAAAGAGTAAAAGTCCTATTTTCTATTTCAAATTTCTTCTCCCCGTTATTTTTCCCCTTTGCCCAGTGATGAACATCAGTTTTATTTAGTCTGTGTGACAGTTACTACTTCAGATTTCATAATAACTAACCACTCTTGAGCATTTACTGTGCGCCACATACTATGCTATACACTTTGCATGAGTACGTGAGGTAGCTGCTGTTACTGTCCACATTCTAAACATTATCCCAGATCTTCCATAATTTTAAGGCAGTTACTCCGATACACTAAATAGTAGTGGAAGATCATTGTGTTGATAATCCTCTGTTCCTGAAACCATCTCTCTCCATATTCCCTCATCCCACCGTCACACATACAGATTCATTCATTCGTTCATTCATTCATTCCTTTAACAAATATTCAAGTTGCTGCTATATCCAAGCACTGATCTTGGCAGAGGGATATAGCAGCAAATAAGACAAATACTCTGCTCTCATGGGGCTTTCATTATAGTAGGGAAGGTAAATGGTAAATATAATAGGTCAGATGGTCATAGGTCCTGTGAAGAAAAATAAAAAGTGAAAAAAAGGGGGAGAGAGAATAAAGTGGAAGAGAGCAGTGGTCATTATACCTAGGGTAGACGGAGAGGGAGTAAGCTATGTAGGTATCAGAGGAAGGTATACCAGGCACAGGGCATTGCAAGAGCAGATTCTAGAATGGGGGTGTGCTTGACATGTTCGAGGCACGTGAAAAACAAGCTGGTCAGGAATGTTCATTCACAACTAATATTTTTAAGTATCTTCTTCTTAGGCCTTAAGACTACCATTGTAACGGAAAGATATCCTCAGCTGCAGCAGTCAGTATCACCAGGCTGCTCATTATAAAAAGCTATCTAACCTGACTTTTTTACCGTTACCTCCTCCTTCCAATCCAAGGGTACCGTAGGCCACAGGAAATCATTCTCTCCCATTCTGACTTTTCCTCACCTTTCTTTCTCTTGTCTATCTACCCATTAAATTTTGTGAGTTAAAAAATTATGCTGAGCATCCTTGATTAGCTTTGGTCAACTCTTTTAGCATGAGCATCAGTTTGAAAAATTCAAATGTTCATGGACTGCATTTTCTCCTTCATAAATCAACTTTATTGAGCTTGAATTTACATACATAAAATGTACCCATTTCAAATGTATAGTTTATAACCACCTGTGTGACCAATCCAATCAAGACAAAGAACACTTAACCCAAAAAGAGGTCCCTTTGTGCCCCTCTGCAGTGATTTGCCTCCATCCCCAACACCCACGTATAATTTAAGTTATAACAATCTGAGCTCACCTGACTAATTCCACTTTATCTCTACTCTTCCCAGCCAGTATTTTTTATTAGAAAAATTGGTAGCATTCTGGTTTTGTACATTGGCCCAGTTAATTCTTGTTTCTATGACTTTATTAATGCTGTCCCCCTTACCTCTCTGAACCTTTTTCCTATTCCACTCATCCTGTAAGCCACACCTTAAGTTGTATTATATTTATGAATCATTTCCTAATTGTTTCTCCTTTCTCTAAACTCATTTTGCTTTTATTAGCTGAATTGTCCACTTAGCATTCATTAAATGGTACTGAGTATAGTTCTTTAATTATTTTCTGTGTATAAGTTTTACTTCCCCAACTATGACAGTTTTAAGCACTTTGATGTCATGGTGCTTGTGTTCAGCATACTGGTTAAATAATTGGCAATCAGCTACTGATTGGTTAATTAATTGATTTTCTTTGTGTTGATGACAAGTAGTACAAGTTAAATTTATTATAATGTTTTAATATCTTAACCCTGGGTTTGGAACTCCCTTTCAGCATTCCCAGAAAGAACTTAATATTATCATCCTTTTATTATTAACTACAGCCATGATGTCATGACTTCTTTTACATGTTAGGCACCTAGACAGAGAGAAGTTCCAATATCCTGTATTACTCCCTCTTCAACACCCATCTTGATATCAAAGCTAGCTGAGATTATGAAGAGCTTTCAAATTATTGTATAAAATAGGGGTGACTAGAAGAACACAAAGGCTTTTATGTAGACTTAGGAGGGCATTAGAGAGTAAAAAGCTGTTTTGTTGAGATAGAAGAAACAGTTACCATCCCAGAGATACGCTGCTATAATTCATCCCATTTTCTGTTGTCTCTTAATATTAATATTTTTTGCAGCTACTCACAAGTGTTCTGTGAAAATTGGTGTCTTAAAAGGCTGAATTAGCATGTATGGTGTGTCTTCAATATTTTATATGTCTTTTCGCTAGACACTACATATTGCATTAAAAAACTCCCACGGAATCCTCAGAAAGAAGAAATTATAGGAGCCGGAGAGCAACAATATGTTTATCTAAAAGATGGAGATGTGGTTAAGACTGAGGGTGCCACTCTAAGGTATGTAAATGACCTTTGACTGGGGAAGGCAGTCAGGAGTGGGGGGGGGTCTGTGTATATGTGTTATAAAAGAGAGAAAAAGAAAGGTTTCTGCATATTTGCTTGTATGAGTGAAGACTATTTTAGGAAGAAGGATATAAGAAATCTGATAACATTGGTTTACTCCAGGAAAGAAAATGGGTTGCTTGAGAAATGGAGAAAAAGAAAGACTTCTATCTAACCTTTCAAAATTATTTGTTTAAATTACGATTACCATCATTTAATGAATAAAGTTTAAATTTAAAAAATACATTAACATTTCCTGCTAGGAAATATAGGGCTTTTTCGTGTTCTTACTTCCAAGAGATGACCCATACCTAAAATAAATACATTTTAGTCCAGACCCAAATCCCCCATGACCTGTTTAGGAATTCAAAAATGTGTTTCAAACTCAGTAAGTTTAAAACTGAACTGATTATGATTCTCCCCCATGATCTGTCCTGGCTGTCTGATTTCAGAACATCTACTTCTGTCATTACTTAAGATTTTATTTTTTTATTGTAAAATATAAACTGACTCCTCTTCACCTTCATCACTCTCCCCCGCCCCCTGCACACCCCATCTAATCAGGTTTTACCCCAAAGATATTTGTCGCTGCTGTGCTGTCCCTTTTTCTTCATGTCTGCTACCACCGCTTCTTGGTAATATTCCTATCTCCAGGCTCTCTGCTTTCCACTCTATCCTTTGTATGCTCTGTCACTTGAAACCTTGAATAACTCGCTGCATACAAGAAAATGATTATTCTCACCACAGCTTGGCCCCAAACCACTTTCCTGGACTTAGCTCCTACCGCTCCCCTCGCAAACACAGTTAGCCATATCCAAATACTCCTGAACACATTCTGTTTGTTCGTGCCTTTGCTCATACCCTCCCCTTACTAGGAGGTCTCACCCCTTCCCCCCACCTGTCCCCCTGATCAATTATTATCCATTTATTATTTTAACCTCAGTTCACATGTTACTTCAAGAACCCCTTCTGGGCAAATTAACTGCTGCTTCCTCCAACTTATATAATTTTTATGTCATTATGGCACGCACTAAATTATAGATTTTTTTGGTGTGTAAGCAGGCATCTCCTTAAAAGATAATCAGTTCCCTAGGTTCACAACATTAGATAATGTCAGTTGCTACAGCAAACCACCCCAGAAATGCCTAACAGCTCAAATATAAAGTAAGTTTATTTCTCATTAACATCAATTCCAAACATGGTTCCTGATTAGCAAGTGGCCCTCCTACAAGTAATGTTTCAGGATCCATATGGATTCTACCATCCTCAGTCGCTTGCAAGGGGCCATGCTCACCACAGTCAGTCCAGTTGGGTGGAGAAAGAGCGTGGAAGGGATCTTGCATGGAAGGTTTCATGGACCAGACCTCCTGTTGCATTGTCTGTCAATCTAGTCATGTACCACTCTTGACTGTGAGGAGGCTGGGAAATATAGTTTAACTTCATGCCCAGGGAAAGGAAATAGGTTTGATGATAAACTGTCCATTCCCTGACACAGGCAAATACAAGTTTCATCTTCATATCCTCAGTCCCTGACACATAGAAAGCAGTGAATCTTTATCATACATGTAATAAATGTCTACAAAGAAGCAAGTCGATTAACAGGTGAATGAGAGAGGAAATGAAGTAGTGACTATCCATGCCCCCTTTCAAACCAGTGTCCTCTTTTTTCCACTATGCCAGTGATTCCTCAAATTTAATTCATAAACCAATTAATTTTTTTAAATGCTTTTGTTCAAAATATGATAGTATCTTACATCATTTGCTGATACCACAGAAAATCAAACATTACATTACTACTTCTTGAAAAAGTATTCTTGGCAATACTGAGTTGTCCCCCATCACATACCTCCCCTAGGCCAAGTTATAGAAAGGGGCAGAGACGGGAGGTGGTTCATCGAGTCTTCTGTCTCAGAGGTTTGGGAACCACAATACTGATTTATCAGTTATCACAGAAGCACGGATATTAGATCTATACCTAATGTGCAGATTAAGGCTGTTCAGCCCTTAGACGCTAACCACCCATCTGCCATGGAAAGACCACATATTTTAAACTTTTAAAGTACATAAACAAGTGTACGTATCAGTGTGCAAGGCCGTGAATTGTTACAAACCGAACAAACCATATGAGCAGCCTGCAGATCTAGAAACATCGGTGCCCCAGAGTCACCCACATACTTACTTCCTGTCACTACCCCCCCCTCATTTGAATACTATCTTGTTTCATGGAGCGAGTTGATGCCAAGGATCTCCATATTATGTGAACTCCATTTAATTATTGTTTTACTGCATTCTTATTAAATATGGGGATCTATTTTAAGATTCAAGAGAAAAACTAACAGTGAATCAAAAAGCAGACACTTTTCTAAAATGACTTAATCTTTTCTCAAAATGTAAATTCTAATTATGCTAAAATCTGAATAAAACACTTAATTTACTGTTGATGTGGATTCCACTTTCCATTTTTATCATCAGTAAAATGCAATTGTTTTAAATATTAGCAAGAAGACTCGTTAAGCAAAATTTACTGAAGTCCCAAATAATTGATGTCTAATTGATCTTGTCGACTTGCCAATTTTGAAAAAAAAAAGAAATAACAATAGAGGCAGATATAAAGCTCACCAAGAACCTGTTAGTAAAAAAATAGAAAGCAAGGTTTTTCAATAAGGATTCTGGTTATAACTCTCAGGAATTTTCTAGTGAGCGAAGTTTAATTTCTCAGAGTTAATCTGACAGTTTTTGTTGACTGTTCTAAATTTCTAAGGGAGCCATTCTTAACTCTACTGTGTCACAGAAGTGGCATGACTAGATAAATGCTCTACCTGATGAATGAGAGGCCACAGCTGCAGTTCCTCTGATCTTCAGCAAGCATCTCTGATGTCATTTCCTTTTCTCCTCCTGCTGACGTGAAGTGAATTTTAATACAGTTGTTATGCAAATTAAGCATTAGCCACCCAGGTGACTGGAGGATTGGAAATTCTGATCCCCTAATTTAGGAAATATTACTGCTTTCAGCCTAGAAAATATCAAGGAAAACCATTACTGATTTCTGGCATAGAGAGTGGGAGGGGAATAATTAAGGAGGCATTGCAAGCACATTGATGGATAAGACAGTTTGCAGACTCTGAAAGAATAGTTCAAATGAGTTTTTGTAGATTTAAGAAAAAAAAGATTAAGGTTCCGTTTGTAAACACCTTCCATGTGTAACTGTTCATAAGATAAGACAGACACCCACACCACATATTTTTATTGTTGCTGGAAATACACCTCCTGAAATTATTTTCATATAACATGGAATACTTCCATTAACTGGTTGCAGCAGGTTTAATCAGACAAAACAGATTATTTCTAACATGTCTTTAATACTTCACCGTTACTAAGTATAGTAATCACTTGCAATATGTAAAGCATATGCTTGGAAACTATAAAAGCATAATAGTCCTAAAGTCAGTTCTTAATGCCTCTCAAAAATAATTGCTCCCATTTCATTAGACAAGTATCTCATGTTCTTATAGCTTACATTTTTAGCAGGTTCTTTAAAAAGGCTTTATAGTTGCAACATTTAGCATTGAGGATTGGATTTTTGGCAAATGAGAAACTTGTAAGTTACAGTCATTTTTCTTAAATACTGAAATGTATTTTCTTTAAGAGCTGAATTTTGTCAAATGTCTTTGCAGTGTCTAGGAGATGATCTTACTAGTTTCCTCCATAGCTTTATTATGATTTGCAGGGATTTCATAATATTGAAACACCCTGGCATTTTTTTAATAAACTTTATTTGCTCATGATGTTATTATTTTTAAATATGCTTTTGAATTCTATTTGTTAATATTTTAGTTAAGATTTTCATAACATTCATTAGTGGGATCAAGCAGTAGTTTTCTTTCTGTGCAGCCTTTGTCAGATTTGGATTTGTAAGTTTTCCTGCTTTTTCTATGCTCTAGGATAGATTGAGTAGTAGTGCAGTTATCTGACTTAAATGTTTGGTAGAGTTATTCAGTGAAAATACTGAGCCTTTAATTGCTAATAATATTTACATGCCTTTTTAGTGTAGATTCATTGTTGCTTATTAGTAATATGGTCCTGTGAGATAAGCTCACCATAAATAACTTTAGCTTATTTCTGTCAGTGTCCTGCTTCCTGACAGTCTTTCATCCACTGATTTTTAGCATCTATTAATGATACTTGACTTAATCAATTAATATATTGAAAGTGGCCTAAGTGTGACTTTTCTCATTCTACTACTTTCTTACTGTTTTTTTTTCTTTATTTGCTTACATTCTTGAGAGATTCCCCCTTCCTCTTTTTTGAGTATTACTACAGACTTCCACTTTTTTATTCAGTGCTTCTTTGTCCTTTTGACCTAGTCCCCTCATCTATCAGCACCTTCTTGCTGTCTGACACAGAATGTCTCAATACCACAATTTACTTTCCCTGCCCCAGACCTGGAGCCAGCATGTCTGTAAGAAACCCTGGTTTCTTTGACTGGGAAATGGTATTTAGAAACAAAAAACTGAGTGTGAGGTGTGTTCATTACTACTGGAGTATCATCGCTTCTGGGGTTTTTTATAGACAGCTAGAAAAAAATTTGTGAATTCATGATTCCTCAATTCAAATAAGAAACAACCCAAAATTTAATTCCCTGATTCTATATATATTTTTTTATTTATCCCACAATGAAAAATTTGGTTCTTGAAATCAATTTATTTACATATTTAAACTAGCATACAATAAACAGAAAATAATTTCAGAAACAATAACTAATAACACTGCCAACATTAAACCTGTTAAGTTCAAGATATCTTTGCAATTCTTTTGATCTTAAGATACATTCAGTTAAAAATGTACAGTCTTAGTATTATATTTAATACTTATTTGAATTAATTTATTTTTTTACTGTGGCTACATTATCTATCTAATGTACAGTAAGATTTACTTCTTGCTGTACTCAGTATTAAGGTTTTTCTATTTAATTTTATGTTTAGAATATATAAAATATTTATATAGCTTAAAAGTTCTGAGAGAAGTCTTACTTGCACCTCTGTTCCCTACACCCCACTTGCTTACCCCCATAGGTGGTTGTACTTATTAGCTTCTGATTTATCCTTCCTGACCTTTCTTGCAAAAATAAGAAAATATATACATGTATGTTTTACTTTCCCCGTCTTTTATATATAAAAGAGCACACTATGTACACTCTTTGGTGTTTTGCTTTTTATCACTTGACAGTATATCCTACAAATTACTCTACATATCAGTTCATAGAGATCTTCCTCATTCTTTTTGATGGTTGTATGGTGTTTCACTGTGTGGATATACCATCATTTATCCAGAGTGCCCTATGGGTCAGCATTGGGTTGTTCCTAATGTTTTCTTATTGCAAATAATGTATGGAATAACTTAAACACATTTTTTGTACATGTGAAGGTGTATTGTGATAAATTTCTAGCAGTGGGATTGATGGGTCAAAGGGTACTCTTTGGCTAGAAGATGTCAAATTCCCCTCTATATGGATTATACCTTTCTGCTTACCCACCAGCAACATATGAAAGTACTTGTTTTTTGTATACTTTTGCCATAAAGGATGTTAACAAATGTACTTCCTGACATGCAAAGAAAATTGAAAAAATATATGTTCTTTAAAAATAAAAGCACTAACTCTAACTAGTGGAAAGATGGCGATTTTTATCTACCTTAAGTACCTTAAATACTTTTCTGTTTTCCAGATTTGTTGTAATCAGTATTTATTGCTTATAAAATAAGAAAAAGGTGAGAAAAGAATTAAATTTGCCCTTCTGCATGAGAATTTTGATTTTGTTAAAGTAGAGAAATTTCTGGTGATAATTTTCAGTGGACAGCAAGAGGAAAAGGAGCTTTTTAACTGTGACATTATTTTTGTGTCTTGTCCAGAAGTAGGGATAGAGAATAATTTGCTTCTCAAGATTTCTCCTAAGCTTAAAAGTTCACAATTGTTTTTACGTGTTCTTTTGCCCAGAGTTATATACACACCTGGCCACACTGATGATCATATGGCTCTACTTTTAGAGGAGGAAAATGCTCTCTTTTCTGGAGATTGCATCCTAGGGGAAGGAACAGTTGTATTTGAAGACCTCTATGATTATATGAACTCTCTAAAAAAGTTATTGAAAATCAAAGCTGCTATTATATATCCAGGTGAATAATTTTTTTAATCTGGTGAACCATTTGTGTCAAATGAGGAAGGCTCATTCTGGTTTGTGTGTGTGTGTGTTGTTTTTGTTTTTGGCCTCAAAGATAAACACATAAACTGCTTCTTTAAATTATACCCCTAAGTATAATTTACATTTAATTTTTTAATTTAATGTAAATTTACATTTACATTTAGTCTAGCAATGCAATTTTTTAAAAGGCCAACTGTTATATTAATAACTTCTTATAAACATAAAAGGGTTATTTTTTAATATCTAAACAACGATTAATAGAATTGTTAAACAAATAAAATAACAACATTGAAACAAGAAAACTTTTTCATTGCATAAGCTATCTGCAGTTTTGTTAACTTGATTTCTGTTGTGGACCACATTTTAGCCATGTAACCATGGGTAACATTTGATCTCTGAGCTTTAGTTGTTTTAACTCACGCTATTGAAATATCAGTAGCTTCCATATGAACTGTAAAGTCCTATATTTATTTGCTTCTCTAGAAGAAGAAACCTGTTGTTAGAATCTCAGCTATCAGTGCTCTGCTCTGCAATATGAATCTCCCCTCCATCCTGAAAGCTAAGAAACATATTGGAGCCAACAATAGTGCCCATAAGGGAAAAGAGACTAGGTTACTAATTTTTGAAGTCCTTCTAACTTATTCCTAACCAAAGAGTTTTGGAAATGTCTGTAAATATAGTGCCTTCAGTACCCTCATATTCTCTCATAAGTTTCTACTTCTGGAGGGAATAGGAAACATACCCTGGGCATTCGTATTAATATTATGACATAAGAGGAATGGAAACTGACAGGTATTTTTAAAGCAAAGAGAGTAGACTTTTGATGCACTTACCATCAAGCGAAGTTAATGAGAGGCTGCCTACTAAAAGCTCTTAGAGCGTTAGCTTTAGTGAATCCCATGGACTGGCTTATTAGCACAGCAGGAGCTTATTTGTAAATTATGTTCTGTAGCCATAGCTACCATATATTAAAGCCTGCTGCCCATCAGGTGCCTGTAGGGACCTTAACAGCTAGCTAGATGTGTTCTCACAAAAAGCCAATGAAGCAGGTAGTGGTGTCCTCACTGCGTAGTTGAAGAAGCAGTTCAGAGACTTTCATGCCCACACAGCTAGTAAATGATGGTCAGCATTCTAACCAAAGCCCATGCTTGTTAAATGATAATAGGTTAGCCTGCTTCTGGATATTTTGTCCTCAAATATTTTAAACATCCCTCTGGCAAACTTGTATAATATATTAATTTGCACTATGTTAAAGAGCATATAAATTTCAATATAACTTTATCTAGTTGTCCACATTTCTGAATTTTAAGCCTGTACATAAGATTTTTCAAGTTCAACTGTGGTTCCTGTGAATTTTTAATAGTTCTTGGTCGCTTACATGAAGCTACTTCTACATTCCCCTTTTCAGTCTTTTATAAGTAAGTGTAGCACAGTGGTGAGAACCTAGAGTCATTAAAAGCTCCCAAGTCAGAATCCCAGCTCCTCTCTTGAGCTGTGATTACTGTGAGTGGGTTATTTACCCTCCTTATGCCTCAGTTTCTGCTGCCAAAAAGGATAGTAGTAGTATCTACCTCTTGGGATTCTTATAAGAGTAATGCGTGGCATTTAGAGCAGTGCCTGGCAAATAGTAGGTGCTCCATAACCATTACCTGTCATTTCTGTGGTGATTACTGTTATTATTGGTATATTTTTATTTCATACTTTTTAATGTACACAGTAATATCTTGTATAGATTTTGATATAATTGTCTAACGTTTTGTGTCATATCTGTATAGTTTTCCAAATAAGCCTTATTTGTTGTATATTTAGTATACTGTTTTAATATATCACGTAAATTATTTTTAGAGCGAATTAACTTCAATTATACTTAACATTTTTATCTGGCTGAAATAATTTTTATAATTGTTCTAATTCAGGACATGGCCCAGTAATCCATAATGCTGAAGCTAAAATTCAAGAATACATTTCTCACAGAAACACTCGAGAAATGGAGATTCTTACAGTATTTCGTGATAATTTTGAAAAATCATTCACAGCAATGGAGATTGTAAAAATTATTTACGAGGTAATTTTTGCTTAACTTACTTGTAAATAGACACAATTTTATTAGAATAACCTGTTTACTAAGCTATAGATACAATAAACTTATCACCTCCCAGAACACTGTTAGTTTTATAAATAATGCCACTTTTATAGATTTCAGACCAGCAACCTCAGCTTTCTAGAACACAGAAGTTAAATAGTGCGTGGCCTGAAAAACAAAATTTGAACCGTATGCTTCATTCCTAGGAGAGACCATTCCCAGCTGCCTAATAATCAAGATTTGTAATGACTTACATATTATTCTAGCTATCTCGATTATCTGGTGTCCTAGCCTGCGGCAAATGAGAGGAGGCGGTCTGCTAGATACTGGGATAATACAGTGAGGAGCAGCAGCAATGCCTGACAATGGAGAAGGGATGTGGAAAGGAACATGAGTAGAGAAATTCAGTGTGTAGAGAGAAACCCTCACCTCTGTGGCCTCTGAGCACATCATCATATGACAGCATTAAGTAGCGGTCAATTAGTATAATTCAGTTTTTCACTGAATGTTTTTTAGATGCCTGCTATGTAGGCAGTGTATATAGCTTAGAGGTTGAGAGCATGGGCTTTGGTATTAAATTAAATGGTTTTAAAAACTCCCACCACCACAACCTATACAGCCAGAAGGTACATGAGAGAGTAACTAAAGATGAACTTGAAAAGGTACCATGGGCCATTTATAATTAGTAAGGGACCTTAGTATCCTATAGGCCCAAGTATCAAAAAATGGTCCGATCATACTCTGTTTTGTCTTAAAAGGGAAGGATGATTTAAAAAAGGAAACAAACAGAAGCGATGGATGAAGGGTTAAAATGCCTAAAGATAAGAGGTCCATTAGCAAAAGGGTAAACTAAATCCTGTGAAAGCATTCATTTCCTCGTAATACTAGAATAGAGTCACTCTAGACTATTCATTGGTACGTTGGGTTTTTTTCTATTCTAAGTACAGAAAATGAGCCAGGATAGGCAGGCATGATCAGGTCACGGGAAGCCTTGATTGCCAAGCTAACAAATTTGAGCTTTAGCCAATAACCTGGGAATGACCCACCACTCAAAGATCTTAGGCAGGGAAGTCACATAATGCAATTTAGAAGATCACACTGGTGGAGATAGTTTATGGTACTGGAGCTTAAGGGAGAATTTAGGGTTGGAGGTTCACATTTGGGAATCATTAATGCATGGCATGGCTATGACAAGTTGGTTGAGTAAAGAGAGAAAAGAGTCCATGATCAACGCATTGTAAATGTCAGTGTTTAAGAGAAGTCCAAGGAAGATTATCCAGGATGAAAACTAAATTATTTTTTTTCAATTTTTTTAAATTTTATTTTTGAATTGCAATTAACATTCAGTATTATTATATATTAGTTTCAGGTATGCATTATAGTGGTCAGACAGTTATAGAATTATCTCCCCAATAATTCTAGTACTCACCTGGCATCATACATAGTTACTACAATATTATTGACTGTATATGCATGTATTCCCTGTGCTGTGCTTTAGATCCCCATGACTACCAAGTTGTACTACCAATTTTGCCTTTTTTTTCTCCCCTTTTTTCCTCTCTGCCCTGCACCTCCCTGCTTCCCAACAGTATCCCACCCCTCCTTAGTTCATGTCCATGGGTCATACATATAACTTCTTTGACTTCTCCATTTCCTGTACTATTCTTAACCTCCCCTGTCTATTTTGTACCTACCAGTTATGCTTCTTATGCCCTGTACCTTTTCTCCCTTCTTCCCCCCACTCCTCCCTGCCAATAACCCACCAGGTGATCTCCGTTTCTGTGATTCTGTTCCTGTTCTAGTTGTTCGCTTAGTGTGTTTTGGTTTTTAGGTTCAGTTGTTGATAGCTGTGAGTTTGTTGTCATTTTACTGTTCATAGTTTTGATCTTCTTTTTCTTAGATAAGTCCGTTTAACATTTCATTTAATAAGGGCTTGGTGATGATGAACTCCTTGAACTTGACCTTATCTGGGAAGCACTTTATCTGCCCTTCCAATCTAAATGATAGCTTTGCTGGATAGAGTAATCTTGGTTGTAGGTCCTTGCCTTTCATGACTTTGAATACTTCTTTCCAGCCCCTTCTTGCCTGTAAGGTTTCTTTTGAGAAATCTGCTGACAGTCTGATGGGACCTCCTTTGTAGGTAACTATCTCCTTTTCTCTTGCTGCTTTGAAGATTCCCTCCTTATCTGTAATTGTGGGTAATGTAATGATGATATGCCTTGGTGTGTGCTTCCTTGGGTCCCACTTCTGAGCTTCCTGGATTTCCTGAAAGTCTATTTCCTTTGCCAGATTGGAGAATTTCTCCATTATTTTTTCAAATAAGCTTTCAATGTCTTGGTCTCTCTCTTCTCCTTCTGGCACCCCTAAGATTCTGATGTTGGAGCGTTTGAAGTTGTTCCAGAGGTTCCTCAGCCTCCTCATGTTTTCGAGTTATTGTTTCTTCATTCTATTCTGGTGGAATATTTATTTCTTTTTTCTGCTCCAAATCGTTGATTTGAGTCCCAATTTTCTTCTCTTCATTGTTGGTTCCCTGTGTATTTTTCTTTATTTCACTTTGCATAGCCTTTGCTTTCTCCTCTTATTTTGTGACCATATTCAACCATTTCTGGGAACATCCAGATTACCAGTGTTTTGAACTCTGCATCTGAGAGGTTGGCTATCTCCTCATCACTTAGTTCTATTTTGAGAGCTTTGATCTGTTTTTTTGTTTGGGCCACATTTTTTTGTCTCTGGCATGCCTGTTATGTTGTAAGGGGCGGAGCCTTAGGTATTTGCCAGGGGAGGGCAAACCGTGTGCTGCTTTGTGGCACTGTCAGGGAGGGGTCTGAGAGGGAACAGTACCACTTGCTTGGCCCTCCGCGGCTTTCAGTCATTTCCCCTGCTATCAACAAGCAAATTGGGTCCTTTTGGTGCTGGTTCCTGGGTGGGTGGGTTTGTATACATTCTAGGACCCTGAGGGCTCCTCCAGCGAACTCTCCTGTGAGGCTGGGAGTTTGTCCTGCCGCAGTTCCCACAAGTTTTTACAGCCAGAGGTGTTTAGGCTTCCTTTTCCCACGCCGGAACCCTGGGTTGTGCAGCCTGTCTCTCTTCCCTGTTGTTCCTCCCGGTTTATCCGTATGCAAATGAGGGATCGCCAGCAGCCCTCTCACCCACCCAGTTCTCGGACCTCTGCCTTATGGCGTGTTTCCTCCGCCCCTCCTCCCAGTCTGGATGACTGTTTCTTCTTTAACTCCTTAGTTGTTGGACTTCCATAGAGTTTAGTTTTCTGGCAGTTCTGGTTGTTTTTTGTTTTTAAATTTCTTGTCCTTCTTTTGGTTGTGCGAGGAAACAAAGCGTATATGCCTGCACCTCCAACTTGGCCAGAAGTCTGAGACTGAAAACTAAATTATATAAGAGGTAGAATAACCAAGGAAAATGTGGAAAGTTATTATCACGTAACCTAATAAATAAACCATAGGGCCAATGTCTGTAGCATCATCGAAGCTATCTAGAATAATTTTTACATTTATTTATTCATCCTTTCATGAAATACTGAGTTCCTACTGTGTAACATTATGCTAAGTACTGTGGGCATTCAGTAGTGAACAAAACATATTGTTACTATCGTTATGGAACCTACACTCTATTTTATCCATAGGAATATAGATAAGAATATAGTGCCTAAAGCAAGATATATATAAGTTGAAATTGTTTTGGCTATTAATATATAAAAATGAATTTAAGTTGAAATTTTCTTCTTTGTTGTACTTTTTTAAAGTTTCAGAGGATTAACTCTGTTCTTTGTTCCAGGAAAATAGAAATGTTTTCTTGTACTTTCTTTTTTTTTTTTAGAACATTCCTGAGTCTTTACATAAAGTGGCTGAACAAAATGTCTTGCTTCATTTGAAAAAATTAGAAAAAGAACAAAAGATAAGTAAGTATCTTACAAATTTTAATTCCTTTATTGCCAGCATTTAATTTTTTTTTTAACATATGAACTGGTTTTCTTTGGGAAAAATACACCCAGCCAAGCCTTCCCTTGAACATAACTGGTGAGACAGGCACTAGGAAGGGTCAGTAGCAAAAGGCCAATGGACCACAAGTGGGAACCAAACACTCCCACAGGAATTAGAATCTTGTTTAGAAGTTACAGTCCTCACCCATCAGAATGACAATCCAAGGCGTGTAGTGGAAAATAGATTTTCTTCTCCCAGACCACAAGACCACAAGGAATTTTACTTGTAGAAGATTTGGGAACAGCTAAAGATTTTAGCAGTGCTAGATGTAGTAAACTCAAAAATATTAAAGCAGTAATTTTACAAGTCTTCACTAGTGTTAGGTTAATTTGTCATTTTAAGAATCCTTTTAGCCCTGGCTGGTATGGCTCAGTGGATTGATCTCTGGCCTGCGAACAAAAGGGTTACCAGTTTGATTCCCAGTCAGGGCACATGCCTGGGTTGCAGTCCAGGTCCCCAGTACCGGGCTCACAAGAGGCAACCACACATTAATGTTCCTCTTCCTCTCTTTCTCCCTCCCTTCCCTTCTGTCTAAATATAAATAAATATAATTTCTTTTTTTAAGAAAAGAATCTTTATAGAAGCTTAATCCTTAAAATCAACTGGTTCAAAGCTTGAATTTTGTGTAGAAACTTCAGCAGTATTTTTAAATTACAAACACAATTCCAACTTTATATTGAGCAACAAAGTTATTTTAGCAATGAATGCATTTTCTAATGATAAAAATCCAGTGAATTTGCTTATCTACTATTAAGTTTTTACTTTCTGATTTTCTTTCCACAGTTAGAAACAGAGATCCTGACAAGAAGTGGAAAGCTCATCTTTAGTTTCAGAGTAATAGAAGTTCTGTTGTTTTGTTTTGTTTTTAGAGAATGATATGTTTTCTTATCTATTACTTATAGAGAATATAAGTGTATAACATTGAAAATAACTCTAGATATACTTTAAAATCCATATTTTTCTCAAATATATAATTCACATTTTACATGTATAATGTAGAATATTTTATCTAACCTAGGTCTTACAACATTTTACCAAAAATTCAGGATCCAACAGTTTATCCACTTTCAATCGATTAAGTAAAATGCTTACTTTAAAAATAATAAAATTTATGTAATTTAAACTGGATATTGTTCTTGGAGATTGGTTCTCATTACCAGTGACCAAAATACTATTTTCCCCAACTGCCTCAGTAATAACAGACTTCTGTGTAACCCTTCCTTTCTGCAACTCTTGTCTATATCTACAGATAATAACTTCGTTTTCATGTTTCTGTTAATTGTATCATGATGATGTATTAGTTCTATAGCTCTTTATTATGTTTATTTTCTTATAGTGGTATTCCATAAATGATTCATGCACATCAACTTTTGGTAATTAAAAATATTCCCAGTTAAAGTCATTATATAACAATTATTCCTGTGATCCATGGTACAAACAACTTAGCTTCCAAATTTAGGTTTTAGTATAAAAATAGTCATCAACATATATGTATAATTATATACCAAATTTTTTAAATTAGCATATTATAAGGCAAGGCATATTTTATATAAGTAATGTTAAATAGTGGTTAGGTTCTCAGGGTAGCTCAGCAATGCTTATTTAACCCATAAGGTTGCCCTGGCCAGGTAGCTCAGTTGGTTAGAGCATCATCCCGGTATACCAAGGTTGTGGGTTCAATCTCCAGTCAGGGTACATACAAGAATCAACAAATGAACGCACAAATGAGTGGAACAACAAATTGATGTATGTGTCTCTCTCTATTTTTTCCTCTCTCTCAAAAATCAATAAATTAAAGAAAATAATAACCCATAAGGTGCCAAACTACAATACTAAAATGAGCTCAGAATGGTGAGAGTGTACTTTCTCCACTCTTCCCTAAGACTTTAAAATTTTTAACTTTATTTGACATCTTCCCCTCTTTCTGCCCTTTTCTCCAAGATCCTAGCATTTTCTTACTATTCCAAACACTTATTGTCATGCCTTAGAGATCTGTTGGGTTCCTGAAACCACCCCATATTACAAAATAACTGTGAACCCAACAACAAAAAAACAAGCAACTCAGTTCAAAAATGGGCAAAGGACTTGAATAGAAACTTCTTCAAAGAAAATATACAGATGGCCAATAAACACATGAAAAGTTGCTCAACATTACTAGTGATTAGGGAAATGCAAATTAAAACCACAATGAGATACAACTTCATGGCCATTAGTGTGACTTACTATTTTTTTTTTAAAGAAAGGAAAAAGAAAACATCAAGTGTTAGGGAGGATATGGAGAAATTGAACCCTTGTGCATTTCTGGTGGGAAGGTAAAATGGTATAACTTCTATGGAAACACTATAGTGGTTCCTAAAAAAAATTAAACATAGATTTACTGTATGATCCAGCAATTCCACTTCTGGGTAAAGATCCAAAAGAATTGAAAGCAGGGACTTGAGCAGATATTTGTACACCCAGGTTCATGGCAGCATTATTAACAATAGCCAAAAGGTGGAAGCAACCCAAGTATCCATTGAAGGATGAATGGATAAATAAAATGTTGTATAGACTACACTGGAGTAATATTGAGCCTTAAAAAGGAAGGAAATTAACACATGCTTCAACATGGGTGATGCCGAGACGTTATCTTAAGTGACACAAACCAGTCTCAAAAGGCCAAATACTATATGATTCCACATTTGTGAGATACCCAGAGTAATCAAATTCATAGAAACAGTAGAATGGTGGATGCCACGGGCTTGGGGAAGGGAGAAGTGGGGGGTTATTGTTCAGTAGTTAAGGAATTTGAGTTTGGAAGGATGAAAAAAAATTTAGAGATAGATGGGGGTCATGATTATATATACAACAATGTGAGTATACTTAATGCCACTGAATGGTACACTTAAAATGGTTAAAATGGTAAATGTAAAAACAGTAACTGTAAATATCCTCCCCAGTGCCAGCACCAGAAAAGAAATCAATGTTCCCATTGCCTAAATATAGCGCGTATCAGCAAAATTTAAACAATAAACCTGATTCATGAGTATATGAATGTTTAGTTACCTCTTACCTTGCTTCTCCTCCACTCTTTCCTATCTCTGAATAAAAATACCATTCAGTTGATCAAACCGGAAAACCTAATAGTCATTTATGTTAAACCCCCCTCCCTCATCTCATACCAAACTCTTCATCAAGCACTGACTGTTCCAACCCTAGAATTTATCACTACCTCTTACTCCACCAATACTCCTTAGTCCAGGCCGTCATCCTCTCTTGCCTAGACTACTGCAGTAACTCTTAACTCTGATCTTCCTGCTTCCATTCCTGGAGGGAAATAGGGAACAAGGGTGAGAAGGGCATTCTCAACTAAGGAAACCTCACACGCAAAGCCATGATTCAGTGTTATTGTCTTTTTTAAGTACCATGGCACACTTAGGCTGCAAGTGGATCTGTTGGAAGAGGAGGGATAATGGAAAGCTATCAAACATTGGTAATTGAAAGTGTCTAGGCAACTGAGCTTTAACTAAAACAATGGCATTCCTTAAGTATCCACTTTGTGCTGGGTGCTCCGCCAGGTCCTGGAGATACAAAGGGGAACAAAAACAGCACCTCTGCTCTCAGAAGAAATTCATATTCTAGTTGTGGAGACACACAATTGCAATATGCAGTGCCATTAAATTTATTTGGAGTAAAGGAAGATAATCCAACTTGGTTGGGTTGTAGAAAGCTGCTGAGAAGATCCTGAACTCAGTCTTAAAAGATGAGTAAGTGGTAGCCAGGTGAAGAAATTAGGGATATTTGGGAAATGAGAAGAATTGTTCCAGTTGGAATAGTATGTGCACAAAACAGACATGGCAGAGCATCACATGGTTAGGAAGCAATATGGCTAACCTATATAGTGTCTGTGGGCTGAGGGACTAGGGAAGAATCTCATGGGAACACAGAAACCTTGCAGGAACTAATACGCGGACACCCAGCCATGCTTCACACAGGCTAGAGTACACACATAATTTAGGAATCATTTTGTTGCCTCCCCAGTAGCAAGTTTGTCTCCAACTGTCATGGTCATTTCATTCCTCTTTGTTTCTTTTTTTAAAAAAATTTATTGCATTTTTTCCATTACCATTAGTCCTCTTATACACCCCTTCCCCTGCAATCACCACACTGTTTTCCATGTCCATGAGTCCTTCCTCTTTTTGTTTCTATCACTGCAACCATTACTTTGTCTTCCATTCAATATATCCAGTAAGTTTGGATTACTCATAAGCTGCTTACCAACTTACTATATACTTAACAGTTGCTATATTGTCATCACTTCTACCTTCTCTACATATATCTTTATCTTCTCTTTTGCAACAACTGAGTAGTCCTCTATGTGTCTCAGATTCCAATATCCTCATAGAAAAGTACCTGATTGGTGTAACTAATCACTTGGGACCAGAAGGGTCACAGGAAACTTAATCAGGAGGGTACCCCATTCAACAGAGGCAGTGAGCAGGGGAAGCATTCTGAGATTTGGCCTTTTCAGTATAGTGAGGGAAGGAAAAAGGAGGACGCAGAGGGGGTCTCAACGGTAGAAGATGGGGTAACAGCTATGAGAAATATTTTAGGGAAGGAATAGCACTTAAAAACCGATGAGATCTCAAGGGAAGGGGATGAAGTAGAAAGGGAGATTTCTAGTAGAACAATATTTCTGGCTTACACAGTTGGATAGATGTTGACTTGATGACCAAGATGGTAAAATAGAGGAAATGGGGTGGACAGAGTGGAGAAAAGAGGAAAGATGCATTGTACTATAGATAGGAGTTTGGAGTACCAAGAAACATCCAGAGGGAGATACCCAGGAGGCACGTAAGATATATGGAGCTGGAGCTAAATAAATAGGATGTATTTTGTTGTGAGGGACAGAAACTTAGTTTCAACTAGCTTAAGCAGAACAGGACGTTGGCTGGCACCCAATCTTAGAAGGATGAAGATGGAGCCCGGCTTGAACAGAAACAAGGATTTGGATTCCCATCAATACAACCCCAAAATTCCCAACTCAATTGTTTTGGAGTGGAGACCCCGAACACTGTGGCTGCTTCTTATGGCAGGGCACATGGCTGGGTAGCTCTGGGCACATATCCTTGCCAATCCATAACCAGCAGGGAAAGCTAGGTCTTCCAGCTTCAGTTTAAAAAATCTGGGGGAAGGACTCAATGATTTCTATTAACTCATTACCATTCCTTAGGCCAGTCCCCATGGTCAAGAAAACCAGTACTGTATTTGGCCCACCTTTGGTCTCATGCCTCTCCCTGTGGCCAGAGTGGATGAGGTCTATTCTCAGATGCAGCAGAGTATCACAGGCAGATTCTCAACTAATGTTAATTCCTTACTGAATAGCTTTCCTTTCTTTCCAATGTGTATAAAATAGGGGGGACCCCCCAAAAAACAGAATTACCTTCTGGAGGGTGGGCCCCTTGTAGTATAGGCTTCCCCTAGCAGGAAGGTGAGTGTTCTAGGAACCCATCTGTATCAGCGTAGCAGCTGGCATTGTGAGAGGCTGCATTGGGCTTCAGTGAATTTTTTTTTGAAGACTCTCAAAGCGTTTGCCAATTTCACGATGGGTGGTTTATGAGCACATCTGCCCACACATGTGCTGAGTGTTGAGCCATATTTGACCATAAATGGCATGAACCCCATGCCCCACTATCCCTATTCACCCGATCTTGCCCCAAGTACTATTTTCTGTTTCCTGGATGAAAAAAGTTCTCAAATGGAAACTTTGCCAACGCAGAAGATGTGAAACGAAAAACAGCAGAAGCACTAAATGGCACCAAAATCAATGAGTTCAAAACTGTTTTGAGCAGTGGAAAAAAGTCTCAATAGGTGTATTGCATCAAATGGAGAGTACTTTGAAGGTGATTGAAGTTTAAACATGTAAGAATAAATACACAACTTTTTATAAATAAATTCCATGTTGATGGTGGGAGGTCCCCACTCATAGAATTCTCTGCGGTAGCTCACAGAATGACTGGGCCAGTTCTGTGCAACCTGAATCTTTTGAGTGTTTCCATAAGACTTTTAAGTTATCTGGGAGTATTTGTATATATCCAGATTGTCACTTCAAGAAAAAGTCAGTAAAGTTGGCTAGTAGCAGGGAAGTTAGAATCCTGGAGAAAAATGAAAAAAGATTTAGCTACAGTTGCTTCTTTATTCTGTCAGTGCCATTCATCAGTGTCCCCTCCCTTGCAAGTGTGACTGTGCTTACCAGAGCAATGGATCAGCATGAAACTTGCTACCCATCTCCAGGCACTGTTGAAGCAGAAAAACTCATCATTATCAGTCTTTTCCCCCTATTTTCTTTTTAGGGAATTGCTGGATGATAATATACTCCAGATAAACAAGAAAAAGGAAGTCACATCATTAAAATAGTAAACTCAACAGAAAAAATAAATGTCAAAAGGAAGTTTTGAGACAAAGTTGTGCTCAAAGTCTGTGCTCAAAGTTTGTGCTCCAGTTAGGGGCAGGAGAAAGTGGGGGCCGCAGCCAAAGTACTCCAGGGTGGGAAGTGGAAATAAAATTACCAGTATGTTTGAGCCTGGGGACAGGGGGTGTGGACTGCTGGTGGTCCTGAAACAACTCTAGCTGAGCAACTGAAACAATGATCAGTGAATAGAAAATTATTCTGATTTTTTAAAAATGAGAGAATTATTAATTCCAAAAAACAGGCTATTCAATAAAGGAAATAATTATGAAATGCCATCTGCCTCTGCATTTTTACATGGGCAATAATGTAAGCACTGACTAAAATTTGTGTTAGAGGAAAGGAAGTGGGAGGTTGAGAATGCTAAATCATCACCTATGATATGCACAGTCAAGTCCAAAATTGACAAGTAAATAAAAGCATAAGCATCTTATTGGTTAATCCCAGAAAAAAAAATCTTAGACAAAGGGGAAATATTTTTCCTGTTGGCAGTATTTAATTTTTTAATTAGGTACATTTTATTAGTTTGATATAAACTAAATATTTTAATGTCAAAACACTGAGATTATGGAGACTCCCAGTCAAGATGGAAGCATAGGTAAAGACACTTCACCTCCGTACACAACTACAGCAAAAATTACACCTAGACTACAATACAAATACTACCCAGAACCATCAGAAAATTGAGCTATATGGAAGCCCAACAACCAAGAATTTAAAGAAACCACAGTCATCCTGATGGGTAGGAGGGGCAGACACGTGGAGAGGTGGCAGAATGGGTGACCCCACATTCACATGTGGTGGATAAAAATTAGGAGGGATACCTCAGGAGCGAGCGATCCCAGCCCCAGACCAGACAGCCCAGCCCAGGGTTCCAGTACCAGGAAGGTGAGTCCCCCAAACTTGCATCTGTAAAAACCAGTAGGGGTTGGGGTGGCAGAAGAACCTGCAGAATTCTCAAAAGATTCCTCTTAAAGGACCCACAACAGACCTAGGACTCATGCAGACCCACCACCTCTGGGATTCAGCACCAGGGCAACAGCTACAAGGGCACTGGAGGCATACAGGGAGAAAGTGAAGCGTGAGTGCTGGGAGAAAGCTTCCTCCCAGGCAATTTCCAGAGGCCAGGCAGTGGCATCGTTCCCCATCTGAGTCCTCATCCCATAGAGTCTCAAAGCAGTGAAAGGAGCTGCCCCACCTGGGCAATTACCTAAGGCTCTGCCCCGTACAATTTACAGGTGCCTTTTCTACAATAGACCACACTACTAAGATGGAATCAAAGCAGCTCTACCTATTACACAGAAACAAACACAGGGAGGCTGCCAAATTGAGGAGACAAATATGGCTCAAATGAAAGAACAGAACAAAACTCCAGGAAAAGAATTAAATGAAATGGAGATAACCACCCTATCAGATGCAGAGTTCAAAACACTGATTATCAGGATGCTCATAGAAACCACTGGATACTGCAAAAACATAAAAAAGCCCCAGACAGAAATGTAGGTTGCATTAAGTGAAATAACCCAAAGGGAACAAACAGGGAAGTGGGTGAAGCTGAGAAATAAACAATTTGGAACACAATGAAGGAAAAAGCATTCAATCAGAACAACAGGAAGAAAGAAGAATTCAAAAAACCAAGGATAGGCGTGACTGGTGTAGCTCAGTGGATTGAGCATCAGCCTGCAAACCAAAGGGTTGCCAGTTCGATTCCCCAGTCAGGGCACATGCCTGGGTTGCAGGCCAGGTCTGCAGTAGGGGGCATGCGAGAGGCAACCACACGTTGATGTTTCTCTCCCTCTCATCCTCCCTCCCTTCCCATCTGTCTAAAAATAAAATCTTTAAAAACACACACACACACAAGGATAGATTTAGGAATCTCTGGGACAACTTTAAAATACCAACACCAATAGGGATGCCAGAAGGAAAGGAGGAAGAACAAGAAATTGAAAACTTATTTGAAAAAATAATGGAAGATTACTTCCTTCACCCTAATTTGGTGAAGGAAATAAGACATACAAGTCTAGGAAGCACAGAGAGACCTAAACAAGTTGGACCCAAAAAGGACCACACCAAGACACTTCATTATTAAAATGCCAAAGGTTAAAGATAAAGAGAGAATCTTAAAAGCAGCAAGAGAAAAGCAGAGTTACCTACAAAGGAGTTCCCATAAGACTGTCAGCTGATTTCTCAAAAGAAACTTTGCAGGCAAGAAGGGACTGACAAGTACTCAAAGCGATGAAAAGCAGGGGCCTACAACCTAGATTACTCTATCCAGCAAAAGTGTCATTTAGAATGGAAGGGCAGATAAAATGCTTCCTAGACAAGGTAAAGCTAAAGGAGTCTATCATTACCAAGCCATTATTATATGAAATGTAAAGGAAGCTATATAAGAAAAAGAAGATCAAAACTATGTACATTTAAATGGCAACAAATTCACAACTGTCAACAACTGAATCTAAAAAACATACTAAACGAGCAGAGCAGAAACAGAATCATAGATATGCAGACCATTTGGAGGGTTATCAGCTGGGAGAGGGAAAAGGGAGAATGGGGTAAAGGTGCGGAGATTAAGAAATACAAATTGGTAGGTACCAAAATAGGGGGATGTTAAGAACAATACAGGAGCCCTGGTTGGTGTGGCTCAGTGAATTGAGCACCACTGGCCGGCACACTGAAAGGTTGCCAGTTTGACTCCCAGTCAGGGCACATGCCTGGGTTGCCAGCCGGGTCCCCGGTTGAGGGTGTGAGAGAGGCAACCGATCCCTGTTTCTCTCACACAGCATGTTTTTCTCCCTCTCTCCCTCCTTTCCTCTCTCTAAAAATAAATAAATAAAATATTTTTTAAAAAGAACAGTAGGAAATGGAGTAGCTGAAGAACTTATATGCATGACCCATGGACATGAACTAAGGGAGGGGACTACTGGAGAGAATGGGGGTACCAGGCAGAGTGGGGCAAATGGGGAAAAATTGGGACAACTGTAATAGCATAATCAATAAAACATACTTAAAAAATAAAATAAAAAATGCAAAAAAATGCTGATATTACACAATGAGCAGGTTCCAACTCATTAGTCCAATGGAGCAAGCACTTTTGTACTAGAAATTTCTCCTGAAAAATTATCAGGAACTGGTAACAACAAGAGGTACATGCTTATTTAATGTCCTCTTAGGCTGAAAGATAAGAATCTTTCAGTTTGTATCCATTCCTCAAGGGATACAATTTTCCAGCATAAAGTTTTCCCTAGGCATAAATATTCTGACCTATTATCTAGACTGAAGGGCTTGGGAAATTAGGGTGAACTGGAGGCTTTTAAAGTTTCACTGTAGTATGAAAACTATCTAAAGAGAACTAAACCCAAGTTTACTGTATCCAGCAAGTAGCTCTACAGTAGATCCCAACTTTGTTTCCCAGTCACAATATGGTAAATTATTAAAGATCTATCATAGTTTATTTCTCTTGTTGAGATCTAAACTGCATTTAGAATTCAGTAACTAACCATTGTAAAGAGTAGAGAGGACTCAGCCTCTATCAATGTTCAGCCAACATCACTACTTCTCTGTGGTTGGTCAAGTTACCCACTACATATTCTGCAGAAAAGCTAACACGTATGACAGATTGCCTCACTTATATTTACTAATGTTTTTAAGAAGTTTGGGGTGGTTAATGACCACAAAGAACCAAAGAAGTACGCCTCTGAAGAAAAGAAATTTTTTCTTGATATACTTAATCAAAGATTGAGCTGGGAAAAAAAAACATATATTGCTATAAATCAGAGGTTTCCAAACATAAGTTAGGTTGCAGCAACTCAGGGTTCAAGTATATGACCCTATTTTGTGCGTGATTATGTCAGTGCCGTGGTATCTTTGGTACTTACGTGTTATAAGTAAAATATATCTCTACCAAAAGACTACTAGTTAATTAGTTTTCCCATGCTTTTTTCCATTATTCTATAAAATTTTAATCCATTGAGTATCAATTTCTTCCTTTTAAGGTGAGACTATTCTCTTGGCATATAACACCACCTACACTGTCGGTATTTTCTCAAGGGCTGAAGATTTTTCACTAGAAGAAGCTCTCTGGTTTCACACCACAGAAGTTTCCAAGCCTACTTTGTGGGACTAGATTAATCCTGCTTCATTCCCCTGCTTCAGTTCTCAAAATATTGCAAAGATGCATATCACAAATGGCATATCTCAAAAGTTTATATCCAAACATAAAACTTTAAGATATATTGTTAACCATTCAGGACAAACCTTTCAGGACAAAGATGTGGTCTTGGACCACTTCTATCACTCTCAACTGGAGCGTTTATTACATGTGCAAATTTCTGGTCCCTACCCAGATTTACTGAGTCCAAATTTCTGAAAAGGACCAAGGAATGTAATTTTCCATTGGTTCTTTTTCTTCATCAATTATAATTTAGCATTGTGGTGTTGGTTTTTATTGTATCAAAGGTCAGCGTGAGGTATACATATATAAAATCTCTACCTGTTTTTTTTTTAATGCTATTGAGGACAGTTCTATTTTATTATTCAATGTTCTTCAGTGTCCATGGAACAAAATCTCAGATTTCAGAGCTATAAAAAATTTTTTTTTTTTTTTTTTGGTCCTATAAACTGGTATGTTTCCTTTGTTGAACTAGTGCTTGTCAAATTTGATTAATTCTAAAAATCACCTGGGGAACTTTTAAAACATACACAGCTTCCCAGACCCCAAGCAGTGTGGCTCAGTGAATTGAGCACCAGACTGCAAACCAAAGGGTCTCTGGTTCGATTCCCAGTCAGAGCACATACCTGGGTTGTGGGCCATGCCCCCAGCTGGGGGCACATAAGAGGCAACCACACATTGATGTTTCTCTCCTTCCCTTCCCCCCTCTCTAAAAATTAAATAAAATCTTTTAAAAGAAAGAAAAAGAAAGAAAGAGAAAGAAACAGAGAGAGAGAAAGAAAAGAAATGAAAGAAAGAAAGAAAGAAAGAGAAAGAAAAGAAAGAAAGAAAAGAAAAAAGAAAAGAAAAGAAAAGAAAAGAAAAGAAAAGAAAAGAAAAGAAAAGAAAAGAAAAGAAAAGAAAAGAGAAGAGAAGAAAAGAGAAGAGAAGAGAGAAGAGAGAATCTCCAGCCTAGGGAGGATCCATGTGAGAGTGATAATTAACCGTGTTTCAAAACCCCTACACAGGACAATATCTAGTTAATTCACCATGTTCAGTTTTTTCTTTGGCTTCCTGGAAGCTAGTGTTAAAACATCTTTTCTTGGAATTCAGTTCTTTAATATAATTATTCTCCTTTTCTTTCCCCCATTTTATTACTTGTCTCATTTAGTATGTCTTTAATGAATTTCAGCTTTAGAGGAAATAACTTACAATAATACTATCCTTTGAAAAGGACTCATTCACAGACATGGGTATAAGCGAACTAAATGGTAATGGAAAAAAATATAATAAAAATTAAATCAAAAGAAAAAAATGCTATCCTTTGGCCCATTACATTTCTTGCAATAGCATTTAAGCCTAAAATAAATCAGTTACTAGTATTACAGAGTGAAAGAATATTGTGAACTTAAAAGTTTCATCATTCAGATTTCATGGAGCCTTCGTGGGAAATTATTGTTTGAGAAGCACTCTGAAAATCGTTGCTAGTAAGTGCCATATACACACTGACCCTTTTGTAGTTCATACACATGATGATTGGGGTGCATGCTCTTGTGTGAGATGAACCTACCTCGAACCTTATTACAACATCGGCATGTTACCCATGTGACATGAAATAAATTAATTAATAATAAATAAATAAATGCCATGTACATATTTAAGCTTTTGGTACCCCTTTAGTCCTTTCGCTGTGGGCACTCCCAAGACTGAATACATTGCTCTTCTTTCCTGTTATTCGCCACCTCAGAGATCTAATCCATGCTACTGGTGTGAACCATTATCACCACCATGCTGAATAATTTCCAGATGTGCACTTCAACTTGAATCCTTCACCATAAACCAGGCCTAAATCTTTTGCTATGTACAGGAACTCTTCATGTGGCTGTCTCCCAAAGTCTAGACATCAATGTAAAGAAACTCAACACATCTAAAACCAAACTCTTCTGCTTATTCCACAATTTTACATTTCTAATTACCACCTTTCCCAACTCACCATTTGGGTAAATAGCGACACCATTCTCCCATATCCAAAGCTGTATTAGTCCTTGGTCACTCCTATTTCTTTTAATCCCCATTCTACTTAGCACAGTAATAATTACATTATAATTTGAGGATGTAGATTCAATTTGAAGACCAAAAAAACGCTAGGGCTCAAAAGGAGTGATAAATTGCCTCAGAACTGTGAATGACCTGCTTCCCAGGGACAAAGGCTACCATTTGTCGTTGCCTCAGGGACTTATCCCTTTCCCTCTCTTCTTCCCTGGCCTACTGTTCATTTCCCAAATTAAACTAATAATTGATTTCTTTGTTCATGGCCTATTCCTGTTTCCATTCTTCACGGTGGTGGTTGGTAGTAATAGTTTTGTAATAGCATTCCTCATCTGTAGAAAAGAAATGATAATAAAGAATTCAATGAGTTGTTATTGAGATAGGATAGTAAGAAGCTAGGAGAATTCCTTGGCAAGTGGAATAGGGAAACTGAGACAGATAGCTGAACACAATGGCCGAGCAATTTACAGCCAGGTGCAGATGGTCACCAGGGCACAAGACCCTGAGTGCCTGGAGGGGACAAAACTGGGAAAACAAAGACCCTACCCCAGGGTAACCCTTCCCCTGGCCTTTTCTCCCTGGAGACAACAGCTAGGAGATAATATCTAGGACTCAGTTGTGTTTCAGCTCCAGGCCCAGAGAAGCAGCAAAACCAGGTTGGCAATGCCAAAATCCCCTACATGACTAAAGACCCCCTCCCTGCCCTGCTTCTAACCATTCAGTGGAGACCGTGACCCTGGAAGGGCCCCCTGGAGAACTCATGAACAGTCTACTGAGCCTCCCCTAAGATTCCCACCTGCAAGAATGAGATAAAAGCCTCAAGACGAAGAACCCAGCCCCACCTCTCCCTCTGGGAAGCAGCCTGAGCCATCCCCTTCTCACTGCCCCACCCCACCCCCACCCCCCCGCTTTGTTCTTCACAGGCACAGGTCTCCTAGGCTCTAAGGCAGTGGGCAGCTGGCAGCGGGCCCCAGGCTAATCCCCTGAACCTGTCCCCGAGGCCCCCTTTTCCCTGACTTCCCAGTGAGCTCAGGCAGCCCAGCCAAGTCTCTCCTGGTGCGTCTTCTATGCTAAGCCCTTCCTTGTTTCATTGTCCCCAGCTTTAATAAATGTGTCCTCATAGTCACCTGGACTCGTGTTGTGAAATCTTTCTTATACAAAGCCAAGAACCCACACACTACCAACTGGCCCTGGGCAGCCCCACTCAGGACCAGGCCCCTGTCCAGTAACATAATGAGTATTAAATGTTCATAGTGTTTAGCATGATCCTTGGCACCCAGTAAATATTAGTTGCTATTATTTTGTCATTGTCGTTAACAGAGTATATTTACATATTTCCCTAGGACTATTTCACTTTGACTTATACCATTAAACTCCACAAAATAACATATTTATTCTCTAGTAAAATCTTGCCATAACTTTATAAGATAAAATTCACATACTTCACCTTGGGAGTTAAAACGTAATAGTTGTAAAATCCTACACAAGTTATTTTACAGAGCCTTTGTTTCCTTATTTGAAATAAGGATAACATTTTACGTTGCAGGTTAATATGAAGATAAAATTAATAATATATATCAGCCGTGTTTAGAGGACTGCAAAGAATTGTCTACATTTCAGTTGTTTTCATTTGTGCTGTAAGCTTTGTCTTGGGCTGATGCAATCAAGAAAATAGCTCCAAAGAATCCTTGGCCACCACCCCAAGACCTTGGTTATACTAGGCACTAAGCCATGCACCATTTTTTGATGGCTACAAGATATCAACACAATTCAACCTGTCACAAATTCCCTAAGGTATAAGGCGCTCTAATTGTAGAAGCAGTTTACAAAAGCATTTTGCACAGAATGATGCAAAAAGAGAATGACTCATTCCCTTCAAGTAAAAGTGATGTACCAAGTGGCCTTCCTGGTGGCTCTAAGTACCCAGTTACCTTTTGAAAATCCACAAATATGCTGCTCTCTCTAACGTGTGCCAACCACCTGAGGAACCATGGACCCAACACCATTTTAGGGCCCTCTTGAAAATACAACAAATTCAAACCAAGACCGCCTCCTATCTGTGTATGTAGAGATTATTCCAGATATCCACTCTACCATACATCTCCATAGTCCTTGGCCATTGCCTGGAATACAAGTCACTCCACCCATCTATTATTCCCATTTGTTCACGTTCACGCTACTGTTGATTTTTTTCTCCCCCGATCCAACCAGCTCTTGCTATTCCTCTACCTCTAGAACCTTTCCACCAGTTGGCTCATGTTTTTATTTGCCCAGCACCCCTTCCTCCACACCTTCTGGCAATAGACTCACCCTATCCACAGGGAAAAGCATGTGACTAAGGTGGGCCACAAAATTTGACTCAGAAACGATCAAGCAACCAAGCCAGCCTGGTGTAAGTCTTTCCTTGTGATTGTTCTGATAGAATTTAAAGTGACAGTGTTCTCTGCCGTGTAAATAATGTTCATTTACAGTAGGGAAAAAATGAAGCCAAACTGAAACAAGGAAAGAAAAAAAGAGAGATGAAGAAATAGAGTTCTCCTCTTCCTGTAAGTGGCCTGAGGTGACCTCTGAAAATGGTTCAGTGTTCCCTTGACCCAGAAAACCCCACAAACATGCAAATCAAAAGGTTTAAATCTTCACATTCCCTTTAAGAACACTTGTGAAACTGCCCAGGCCATCAAATATTTGAAGCCACCAAGTAGCTGAAGGATGTCACTTTGCGGAAGTGATGTGTGCCATTCTGTCATTACAATGATGGAGTTGGTAGGTGTTCCCTGGCCAAGCAGTGGAGCTGAACACAGAGTCAGTGGCCCCAAAAGAATGCTTATTTTTTGCTGCATGTGCTTAAAAATGCAGAGTAGGCATGAACTTAAGGGTTTAGATGTAGATTCTCTGTTCATTGAGCACATCGAGGTGAACAAAGCTGCCTAGATGTGGTGCAGACGCTCCAGAGCTCATGGGCGGATTAACCCACACCTGAGCTCTCCCTGCCACGTTGAGATAGATGATCCTCACTGAAAAAGAGCAGATTGTCCTAAACCAGAAGAGGGGGTTGAACAGAAGAAAAAGATACCTCAGAAGAAACTGAAGAAACAAAAGTTTATGGCCCAGGAGTAAATTCAGCATCAAATAAATGCTAATAAAAGTAAGAGCAGAAAAAAAAAAAAAATAGAGTTCTGATGAGATCAAGTGCCTGGTTCTAGTTCCTACAATCCACAATGCGCCCAGTTCCTGCAGCTTTTCTTCTGAATCTGATAACTTTTCGTCACTTGCATTTATAAGACTTATAACTCATATAATCGATTCCATTGTAAATAAACCGCCCTGCATCTTCCACCACTGCACCAAACACTTCCTTGACCATTTACTGTAACTATACCCTAGCCTCCCTTCAAACCACCAATTCCCTTTAGCCCTCTTGCATGAGCTGACAGTGTCCTTCCTCTCCAAACCATTACAGTGTCACGCTATCCCTGAAAACCCCAATCCTGTGGCATCTTTCCCTCCACCCTCACTGCTGTCACTCCCCCATTCACTCAAAGCAGGAATCCAGCTCACAGTCCTTCTGCCTGCTCTCATTACTGTGTGGCACAAATCTCCACTCTCAGCTCCCTGATTGCCTTGTCCCTAATGATTCTTCTTCCTCCCTCCTTCCTTCTAGTGTGAAAAGAGGTGTCCCCTCCTATTAAAGTTAATCCCCTGCCTGTGCTCTGGGGGTCCCAAACCTTGGAGTCCATGACTTTTCCCACTCCCCCCGCCCCCACCTCACCTCCCAGAGTCTCCAACCTCTCTATCTCTTCCCTCCTTCTATCTAAACATGTTCAATTGTCACATCATTCAACAGCAACACATAAGGCCTACCCTAATCCCTTATTCCTCTTTATATAGCCTGCTCTCTCCTGCCCTTCAAAGCCCAACTTCTTGAAAGCACTTACACTTCCTGTTTCCATTTCTTCATTTTGCATTCACCACTTCTATCTGATCTCTCTTTTATCACAAAAGCATTAACTCAGGCCCTTGATGTGCTAAATAGACATTAAATAAAGTGAAATAAGTTATAGGTTAAATAAGAAGAGGAAGCCCATTTTGGGCTCCTTAAACTTTGAGAGGTCAGTTCATGGTCCTACCCCTAGTGGGACACAAGACTGGTCTGGGTGGGTCACAGATTTTCATAACCATAACCAGCCAGCCCTCCTTCAACTGCCAGATCCACCTCTGAGTGTGATTGTATCATCTTCTGCCAGTCTGACCTAGTGGTAATTACACCCTATCCTTGTTACCAGGGCTGCTCCGCTGTGCACTAGATGCCATCTTCCCTACCCAAGGACTTTGCTTCTGCAAGTACCTCCTGGAAAGGAAATTACTCTAATGGCTCATTCCCTCTGCATGCAAACATGTCATAATAGATCACATCCAAAAAGACAAAAACCTTCCCTAGATTCCTCTCCAGCTACTTGTCTATCTCCCAGCCTCCTCTTATAGGAAAATACCCCCGTATGAGTTGCTTATACTTATGCTTCCATCTTACCACTTCCTGTTTTCTCTTGAACCCACTCCAATCAGCCATTGATTTCTACCATTCCAAAGAAAAAACTCTTCAAGGTCACTAATGACCTTAGTAGTTAGTCAGGGTCCTAATGGGAGCAAATGACACATTCAAATTGGGTAAGTTGGGGAAATTTCCATAAAAGCACCCTTCAAAGGTAAGGAAACCACAAGGGATAGTACAGTACTTGATGCTATTAACAATGGCATGCCTCAAGGGGCAAGAGTAAGGAGTGGTTACCAGAGCCCAAGAGAGAGCTGTGGGGACAGGGCCTCTTGACAAGCTGTGACCTTCTCCGGAAGATGGCAAGCATGCAGTCCCTGACTGATGAGCACATTACCAATACCAGGACCCACCATTTCCGCCTAGTGTGCCAGAGCTCCCCCCGGGCTGGCTGGAGCATTCCTTAGGCTGCACCTCAGTCTGAGGCTCTCCCTGCCCCGTCCTCCTTCCTTCTTTTCACAAGTGTCAGACCTGTACTGTAGTCTGAAGGCGCTCCCTACGGACTCCTCTCCCCTTCATAATTCACAGGTGTTATCGCCAGTAAATCTCTTACCATTCTAGGTCTGTCTTGGTATCTGTTTCCTGGAAAACCCGATGATACAACCACACACCCTCT
The DNA here is from genome assembly GCA_004026545.1 of Mormoops blainvillei. Classification (NCBI taxonomy): domain Eukaryota; kingdom Metazoa; phylum Chordata; class Mammalia; order Chiroptera; family Mormoopidae; genus Mormoops; species Mormoops blainvillei. Next base: position 8,716 of record PVJD01001787.1, on the reverse strand, counting down.
GTCTTGCCAAATACAAATGGTCATCTCAGGTCCTATGGCTGACCAGAGTATGGTATGTTGATGCAACTGAAAGACCAGTGGGGGTATTTTCTCACAAAAGATTAAAAAATAACTAAATTTTAAGGTATGAAAGAGTCGATTTCAGATTAAAACTCAACTTTAATGGGACAATTAGTTTCCAAGTGACCTAGAGCACTCCCATTGCACCCTTCACCAAGCAAGTCTTAAAAACACCCATCACATTGGTAATTACTTGTTTACTGTCTGTCTTCCATTCCAGACAAATAAGTTTCAAGAACAAAGACTAAATCATTCTTTTGGGGATAATAAAAATGTTCTAAATTTAGATTATGGTGATGGTTGCACAACTTTGTAATACACTAAAAACCATCAAATTATACAACTGAAATAGGTGAACAATGTGATATAAGTTATATCTCAATAAAGTTGTTAAAACATACAATTGAATCATAAGAGATAGTCACAATAGTCCATGAAGATTTCAAAGATGTCACAAGTGAATGAGACTTAAAGGAACAGCAGGAGCGCCCTGGGGGAAGAGGAAAAAACTTTCCAGACAGAAGCAGCAGACGACACAAAGCTGGGGTGCGGCTCGGAGCGTAGGAAGAGAGCATGCTATCGGGTGTACAGTGTGCAAAGCCGGTAATGCCGGCACTAGGAGATTGGGAGAGTGGGGCCTCTCCAGGCAGGGCATGGGCCTGGCTGGATACGCAGAGGTCAAATCATAATGGGCTAATCATGCTAGCTTTTCTTGAAGAACAAGAGGAAGCGCTGGAAAACTTTGAGCTTGTTTGAAGCATCATTCTAATGTAAAAATGGGAAGGCAATTTGGAGGTGGGTGAAATTAGTAATCATTTGACCAGAAAAGAAGAATATAATAATAGCTAATATTTATAGGGCCTTAATGCTCTACTAAGCACTTCCCTTGAATCATCTCATTTAATTTTTAAAGTAGGTACTACAATGATATTTTTATAGATGATATTACCTCCTTCAGGTCTTCAAGCAAATGCAACTTCCCCAAACTGTCCCTATTCCCCTTGCTTTGCTTTTCTCTGGGGTCCTTATCTCAGCTTAATGGTTTACTTGGTAAATCTTGTTTAAAGATTCTCTCCCCACCTCTAGAATGAAAGCCCATAAGAATAGGTTAATTTGTATTTCTCATTCAGCTCTACATCCCCAGTGCACAGATACTCAATATTTTTTAATAAATGAATACATAAATGAATGAGGAAATCGAGTCTCATAGAGTTTAAGTAACTTGTCCATGATCATACAGGTAATAAGCGGCAGAATTCTGATTCAAAAACCCACATTCTTATAATACCACAGAGTGATTCCCCAGAGTCGTAATATTGTAGGCAAGCGGTAAGCCCCTCTTGTGGCATTGGGGGAGAGGGGTGGCAGGTAGCAGACAGAATTTCCTGGGTTTCATAATAATTTGGATGTGGAAAAATGCTGAAAGGGATCAGTCCAGGATGACTGATTTCTAGATTTGGCAAGTGGGTAAATGGAGGTACAATTTATCAGGAGAAGGAGTGCAAAGGAGTCTTGGTTTGGGGAGAAAGATAAAGGGGAGGGTTTGTCTAATTCACACGCATTAAAAAAAAAAGAATTTATTTATTTATTGTTAGAGAGAGGGGAACGGAAGGACAAAGAGAGGGAGGGTAACATCAATGTGCTAGTACATCCACCGGTTGCCTCTCCCGCGCCCCCAACTGGGGACCTGGTCCACAACCGAGGCATATGCCCTGATGGGGAATCCATTCGGCGACCTTTAGGTTTGCAGGCGGTACCCTATCCACTGAACCACAATAGCCCGCGTGCCACAAACCTTTTTTAACATCTCCCTAAATTGCTAAGAAGTGTTGTTAATAATAATTATGAAACAAGTAAACCCAGACTGATCTAATCATCTTCAATCGGGGGCCCAGTGGATGATGGAGACAGGTTGGTGGGACCGAATATGAATTGTTCTTAAAAACACACACACACACAATAGTTCAAGCCTACCATGAATAGGAAAGAGTCCACAGTAATGTTTAAAATAACTCAAGTTAATTTGAAAGGCGGATGCTAAAACACAAGTCATGGTACCCTTGTGTAGCTAGGTTCTAGTCGTGTGTTCATATTACCTTGATGGCTTTGCTTGTGGCTTTCAAGAAAGTGACAATGGGGATCGGAGGGGGTGGGTGGAGGTGGAAGATGTATAAGTGGGATAAATGGTAATGGAATACAAAATAAACTATTTAAAAAATGACAATCAATACGGAAGTACGCACTAACACCCAAGCCCAGGATGGCCAGCAGGGCAGGAAATCATGCTTGAGACCCTGAGCGCCCCAGCACGTGGCTGCCAGTGACCCGGGCTCAGCTCGTTAAATTCGCACAGGAAGCTCGCGCCTCAACTCTCCGCCTGGCGCGGAGCGGGCGCGCGTCACTCAGGCTCTTTTCCCTCCCCTGGCCAGGACCGACGGCCTCCGGTCCCCAGGCGGCGCTGTGGGCCAGTAGGGGCGGCCGCGGCCCAACCGAGCGCTGTCTCCCTGCTGCGCATGCTCGTGCCCGCTAAAGGCTCGCTTTTTTTTTTTTTGCTTTTTTTTTTTTTTTTCGGGCGGCCCCGGCGGCTGCGTACTGGCTGTGGGATGGGAAGTGAAGCCCCAGCGAGCGGCAGCGGCTGGGCTGTGAGGAGCAGCCTGGGGGCGGCGGCGGCGGCTAGTCGGTGAGCTGCAGAGAAGAGACGAGCCGGGGCAGAGCACCTGCAGGCGCGGGCGGCGGCTTCACCATGGCGATTCGCAGGAAGAGCACCAAGAGCCCTCCGATCCTGAGCCATGAATTCATCGTGCAGAATCACGCGGACATCGTCTCCTGTGTGGCGATGGTCTTCCTGCTGGGGCTTATGTTCGAGGTGAGCCCGCTCCGCGCCCCAGTCGCCCGGGCTCCCCTTTCCCGGGCCACCGTCGGCCAGGGACCGCGGCGGCTTTGGCCAGAGGGAGGTGCCGGTCCCCCGAGGTTCGGGCCTGGGGACGCGAAGCCCAGCGGGGCCTGGCCCGGAGCCGCCGCGTCGACCCCTCTTCGGACGCGCTGCCCTCCCCTCCCGCCGCCGCCCCCTCCCGCCGGCCGCGCAGTTCCTGGCTTCCCGCGAAGGGTTACGTGGCAGCCGGCGAGGGGCCGGCGGCGCGGGGGCGGCTCCTGCTCTGCCGAGCTGGCTGCGGACGGGTGGGCGGGTTGGTGGGGGGGTGGAATGGCCGGCCTGGCCCCCAGGCGCGTCCGGCTGGCAGGGGCTGGGATCAAGTGGAGGCCAGGCCTGGGGGTCGGAGTACGCGCGGACCCGGGGTGCGAGTTGGGGGTCCCGGTGGCACCCAGTTTGGTGTGAACTGGAAACAAACAGAGCCCAGCGCGTGCTGCCCACTGGAAGGGCGGTGCCCGTGGGGCAGCGAGGGATCGCGCGGGTTGAGTACACGGAGGCACACTGATTGTTTAAATTTTTGTCTCCGAACTGGTAGTATCACCAGCCAGTCACCCGAACTTTTTGCCCTGATGCTTGCTTTTTTTGCTTAACGAAAGAAGTTCTGATACATAAATCGAGGTTCTCAACAGCAGTGCCAGGGAGTCCAGTGATTGATTTTCTTTTTGTTTCTTGAAGTGGGAAAGGCTGGAAATGTCAGGCGTGTGTAAATTCTCTTCCCACGTATCCAGTATTTTGATGACTTAACAGCTGTTGAATGTGGGTATAAACTTTGCGACGTGAATGCGTAGCATCCTATGGTTTTCTTCTCTTCCCAGTACACATGCCCATTCCTTAACTTCTTTCCTTTTTTCATTTTTCTCGATAGCCACTACGCCCTATCCAATGTACTAATTATTTTACTTATTTACTGTCTGCCTTCCCTACTCCTGGAATGTAAGGGCAGACATTTTTGATTTTCACTAGTCTATTTCCAGTGCCTGAGTGTAGGAGCAGCTTAAAAAATCATCTGTTGAATGAGTGACATTATGAATTCTTGAAAAAAACTGAAGAAAACTAGTGGAATGCGACTGCCAGTACTGAAGGATGAGTAAAATTATTTTTTAAGATTTTATTTATTTATTTTTAGACAGAGGGGAACAGAGAAAGAGAGGGAGAGAAGCATCAATGTGTGGTTGCCCCTCATGTGCCCCCCACACCCACTGGGGACCTGGCCTGCAACCCAGGCAAGTGCCCTGCCTGAGAATTGAGCTGGAGACTCTTTAGTTCTCAGGCCAGCACTCAATCCAGTGAGCCACACCAGCAAGGGCTGAGTAAAAATTTTAAATGTAGCTCATGTAGGTTTTTAAATGCTGTTGTTGGATAACTAATTTATTTTTGCTTTTCTTCAAATGGGCTATTTTAGGTCTAAATATAGATTTTTTAAAAAAATTCCTGATAGTGTCATTTATGTCCACTTTGTCTGTTGTGAAGGAGGGAGTAGGTGCAGTGGAAGGAAAGGTAGAAGGGAACTAGCAAATGTATGTTGCTTGCTTCACTTTAGGCTGGGCCTGTACTACTTATCTACTGCTTGACCCAAGGCTAAGCCACAGTTTTTTGCTCTATATAAGGAAATAACATCACCTGTGCTATTCTCACAGCCAGTGATGCAATATGTTGCAAAGGCACCTATGAGTACTATTATCAATGTATGATATTATTAAAAATGGAATGCTCAACATTTCTACTCACTTTCTGAATTTTCTATTTATTTATACTGGCTGCTTTGTTATTAGAAGTAATACTTTTGTATAAATTTGCCATAACTCATCTCCATATGGTAAGAATTCCTGACTTTAAAAATATAATTTAGACTGTGGCTGGGTGGCTAAGTGGATTGGAGCGTCCTCTCGTACACCAAAAGGGTTTCAGGTTCATTCTCTGGTCAGGTTGGGTAAGGGAGGCAAGGGCTCCATGTTTCTCTTTCACTGGTGATGTCTCTCTGTCTCTCTCCCTCCCCCCGCCTCTCTAAAATCAGTAAGCATATCCTTGGGTGAGAATTTAAAAATACAAAAAAAATTACACACATACACAATTTACGAATAGTAACTACAAGATGTGCTTACAATGCTTTGAATGTAATAGAATATAAATCAGAAATACTGGTACTTATAAATGGTGTAGCTTGCCCTGGCCAGGTGGCTCAGTTGGTTGGAGCATCGTCTAGGACACCAAAAGGTTCCAGATTCCATCCCTGGTTGGGGTACATACAGGGGCAACTGATCCATCCATCCCTTCCTCCCTCCGTTCCTTCTTTCCTCCTTCCCTCCCTACCTCCCTTCCTTCTTCCCATCTCTCTCTCTCTCTCTCTCTTTTTCTCTTTCTCTTTCTCTTTCTCTTTCTCTTTCTCTCTCTCTCCCAAAATCTATAAAAGTATCCTCAGGTGTGGCTTTTTAAAAAATTATAAATAAAATTTAAAAAATAGCAAAATAAATGGTATAACATTGACCCTGGCTGGGTGGCTCAGTTGGTTGGATGCATGCAGGAGGCAGGTGATCAATATTTCCCTCCCGCCCTCTCTTGCTCCCTCCTCCCTGCTCATCTTCTCCCTCTGTCCCTTCCTCTCTGTCTAAAAATCAATAAACATACCCTAGGGTGACGATTTAAAAAAAAAAAAAGAAATGTTATAACTTTGCTTCGACATAAATATGTAACATTGTCTTATCACAGTTCTAGGGAAGTTCACCACCTGTACTGTTTTCTCTCACATGTTAATTTTTTTTTAACAGTGAGTAGATTTTCACCTTTATGTAAATCTGTAAAATTTGTTCAGCTAAATAGACAAACAGAGATCTAAAAAGTTTTTAGAGTCAGTTCAAAAAGAGAATGTTAAAGTGGTTTATAGAAGAAGAAGGTTTGGGCAAGCTGTGCATTTTTTTCTTACCATATGTTAACGTTTTAGGATTTGAAAGCATGTTACTACATATGGGAAAAAATGAACTGGGTTAGTTTTGCTATTTGACTTTTTAAATAGTTGTTGATAAATCTCAAAAGTTATTGTAATTACTAAAAAGTTAACGTAATTACTGAATAACAGTAATTGTACTAGAATAATAGAGGAGTTGATGTTTTTACAGAAGAGCTGTTAAGCCTTTTATTTGAATACATTGAAGAAATGTCAGGATTTATGGTGAAATTAACAAAGCAATGACTTAAGACATGTCATTTAACTTCTCAGAACTTGTTTCCTTTTCTGTAAAATGGGCACATTGGCTTACTCCGAGAATAAAATTAACTAATATGTATAATGCCTACTTAATTGATTGGCATACAGGAGGCATGCCATAAGTGGTACCTCTTATTCCTTAGATATTTATCAAAGTAGGGACATACAAGACAGCAGCTTTATGTAAGAGCCAGGGTCCAACTATTAGCATCTAAAGAGATTATACAGGGTTGGCAAAAGTAGCTTTACAGTTGTTTGTATGGAAAATAATACAATAATTAATAAATAATAATACAAAAATAAACTGTTTTGAATAGTGACAGGGGTATAAACCTATAAACCTACTTGTGCCCCACCCTGCATATACTGAAAAGATCGACGAAGTAGTAGTCTGTTTAGGGGAAATGTAAGAGTTTAATTTCCAGGAAACTTCATATTATCAAAAATTGGTTATGAATTTTGAAATCATGTTTTTAGTATAGTCAGCATCTGTCCACATAGTGCAAATCATGGCTTATAAACTAATGGCTTCATATTTGAGTTAGGAAAGTTGAAAAATGTAAGGATACTTGGGAAGCTTTCTGAAACGGAGCTAAAGAAGAAGAGTTATGGGTTTCCAAGAGGAATGAATATTTTCTTCTGGCAGGGAGTTACTTTCCAGGTATTCAGGAATCTAGGTAGTGTGGGCCATGCAGGTGTGGGAGACATTTATAATTACAACCACCTTGGAATGGTTTTGGAGGTTTATTTTTAAACATGACTTATCTTAATACCAACATTTTCTTTCTCTTTTTTTTAAAAATAGAAAAACAACTTAATTTTCTACAAACTGGTGGGGAAGTGGAATTTGATATTCAGAAAGTGTCCTGTTATCTTTTAGGCACCCAGTCAATATAGTAGTCACACACCAACCTTTAACAAGTAAAAAATAATTAACATCTCTGTATAACAACAACAACAAAAAAAATCTAGCCCCACTGTTGACTACTTAATTAAAAAAATAAGATATTCCTGATGTTGCATACAGCATAGAGTTAAACAGTTCATTAGAGCTCATGGTAACCTATTCAAGATGTATCTGAATAAGTCATTTTTTTCTTATAAATGGAGAAAAGTGCTATAAATGTCCAGAACTGTCATAAATGCAGTCATGTCTACTTTTTAGTGTATTACATATTTCTCTAGTATATTATATTCCAAACTAATCTGTCTTATTATTAATTAATTGTAAAATTAGTTTAACTAAACCATTGCTGGCTGTCACATGTGGCTTAGTGGGCATAGAAATGGCTAGGAATGTGATAACTGGTTTAATTTTTCTATAAACTTTTTGGGGATATGTAATTTGTATTTTTCTCTTTTTATTCTACTTAATGTCACATGCTAACCTAGCTGGAGGCCAGACTTTAAATTTTATTTGGAAGCCTAGCATAAAAGGATAATATGTTGGGGGGGGGGGGGTTTGTTTAATTTTTTGTGGTTTTTTTTGCTTTTGGAATTTGATATTAAATTTTTCTTTAAGAATTGCACTTATCATTTGTAAGGGACTCATTTTTTAAAAGATTTTACTTATTATTTTTTTTTTGGCAGGGGGGAGGGAGAAAGAGAAACATCACTGTGAAAGAAACATCAATCCAGATGCCCCCCAACCAGGGACTGAGCCTGCAACCCAGGCATGTACCCTGACCATGAATCGAACTGGTGACTTTTCGCTCTGCAGGATGTTGTCCAACCAACTCAGCCTCACCAGTCAGGGCTGTAAGGGATTCTTAAAAAGTTGCCTTAACTATATAGTAAGGACTTCTTATTCTAACCTAGAAAACAGGGATGTTTATATGTGTGTGTGTGTTTACATGTTCATGTTTATATGTACGAAGCCTAAACAAAGATTAAGGAATGAAATTTAATCAGTCAGCTTTATTAAAAATAATTGGCATAAAAGCAGTGTTACCCAGGGAATTCATGCCATCATCCTGCTCTAATGCATCCATGATTCAAATCGTAACAAGAAGCCTTACTGGCCATTCAGGTAAACTTTATATATTTACCACAGTGTAAGCGACTCACTTGTTAGTGTCGTACCCTGGGCTTTATCACACAGACCTGACTTATTTCCAGATCCTGACCTCTAGTAGAGCAGAGGTTCAACCATAACTTCCCTGTTGCTCACCTCTCTCATTCTGCTGCCCATAGACCTGCTGTCCTGCTCTTCCAAGCTTCTGTGGTCCCTTGGCCCCCTGTCCTTTTCTCTAGTATATTAGCCCCCTCATTGCTTTGCTTTCCCTGCAGACTTATCCACGCTCTCCAGGCTACCAGCTTCCTTTTCCTCTTGGTCTTTCTCTCCATTCACCCTGCAAATATCCAGCCATCTTTCCAGCCTGCCATCTGCCTTTTCTGTGTCTCCCCGTTCATGGATTGTTAAAAGTTGCCTGAGAAAGGCGTACGCTCATGTTGCCCCACGCAGTGGACATAAATCTTGACCTGGCATCTGTTGCTAAGTACCACTTGGTCCTTTTCTGTTCTTC